>PVLC010044219.1:0-12992 GCA_004027655.1 Graphiurus murinus
GCTATGCCTCGTAATTGGAGTAACATTAGCTTCTTATTGGTTGAGGATGAAACACCCATGGTCTGAATAAATCCTCGGGAAGAAACAATTTCATTTGATGAGGAAATGTTAATATCATACGTAAAACTTGGAACAGCACTTAAAAAATCAGAAATACCATTCATAAAAGTATCCTTATCATTAGGATCTTGCCCATTACTTGTCATATAATGCACATATGCTTTTAACCAAAACTCTGTGAGATTTTTATCTACATAGGCATTTTCTTCAAAATCCACCATACATTTTCCCAATTCTTGCCTTACATCTTCATCCCAGTAATTGACACTTTCAGTAACAATAACCATAACCCTGGGACCATAATCTGAAAAATAATCTTCCTCTACATTAAAATATGGCCTAATATAGGAATCGTCACTGGCTAGATTCCGAAGATCTAAACCTTCCTGCACTTGGAAACACCCATATATACTGCACGTGATGTACAAAATGTACATCACCACTACAATAACCTTGGATAGGGTGTTCATGAGGAAAGGACCAAAATAGTCTCTAAAGAACAAATTCATTGGGTGGGTATCACTTACATTTTCATCTGGGACAGAACAAAATGGGGCACAGCAGGGCTTTTTAAATAAGGAATCTTTCTGTTCTGGCTTTTTCAACCAGCATAGGCAGATTCTTTCTCTTTTACCATCCAGGGCCATAACTGCTCCAAAACAGGTGATGCTATAAAAATAACAAAAGAGCAAGGTTGTTCCTGTATAGATGCAAAAGTACTGTACGGACCTGAAGGAACTCATTACCCCTGTATAGAAGGCCAAGACATTGGTGATGGTGGTGATTGTAATGGACACTGCCACCTTGGAATAGACATCAGCCATCCGCTCCTTTATGCTATCAGCAAGGCTAGTCTTCTGCCAGCCGGAAATAATGATAAACATGTCATCGACGCCAACACCTATAAAAAAAAGAAACAAACTTCATACATATTTAATGAAAATTACATAGATTATTTGCTTTTTTTGTTGTTGTTGTTGTACTGGGGATTGAACCCTGGGGCATTCTACCTCTGAGATATACCCTCAGTCCTATATTTAATAAAAATTAAATAGATCAACTATTTGCTTTTTTTTTTCTTTTATGGTAATGGGGATTGAACCCAGGGGCATTCTACGTCCAAGTTACACCCCCAGTCCTATTTTTTATTTATTTATTTTTTTATTTTTGTAGTACTGGGATCTGAACCCAGGGGCATTCTACCTCCGATTTTTAAATTTTATTTTATTTTATTTGTGGTACTGAGGATTGAACCCAGGGGCATTCTACCTCCAAGCTATATCCCCAACCCTATTTTTAATTCTTTATTTTGAAATAGGGACTCACTAAGTTGCACAGGGGCTCACTAAATAGCTGAGGCTGGCCATGAACCCGGATCCTCTGGTCTCAGCCTCCCAAGTACTGGGATTACAAGCATACGCCTGGTCACAGCCCTATCTTATTTATTTATTTATTTATTTATTTATTTATTTATTTATTTATTTATTTATTTATTTATTTATTGCAGTACTGTGGATTGAACCCAGGGGCATTTTAGCTCTGAACCAAACCCCCTGTCCTATTTTTTATTCCTTTATTTTGAAACAGGGTCTCACTGAGTTCCAGAGAGCCTCACTAAGTAGCTGAGGCTGGCCTCGAACTCTGATCCTCCGGTATCAGACTCCCAAGTACTGGTATTACAAGCGTGTGCCACCACGCCCGGCTTATTTTATTTTTTCCCTTATTTATTCTTTATTTTGAAACAAGGTCTCACTAAGTTGCAGAGAACCTCACTAAGTAGCTGAGGCTGGCCGCGAACCCAGATCCTCCAGTCTCTGCCTCCTAACTACTGGGATTACAAATGTGCATCACCACACTTGGCTTGACTATTTGCTTTTTCTAGCCCAAGGTCTTATTTATTTTGCCTAAACATGTCATCGACGCCAACACCTATAAAATAAAGAAACAAACTTCATACATATTTAATGATAATTAAATAGATTATTTGCTTTTTTTTTTTCTGTACTGGGGATTGAACCCAGGGGCATTCTACCTCCAACATATACCCTCAGTCCTATATTTAATAAAAATTAAATAGATTGACTATTTTCCTTTTCTTTTTTTTTTTTTTTTTGTGGTACTGGGGATTGAACCTATGGGCATTCTACCTCCATGCTACACCCCCAGTCCTATTTTCTATTCTTTATTTTGAAGCAAGGTCTCACTAAGTTGCAGAGAACCTCACTAAGTAGCTGAGGCTGACCGCGACCCAGATCCTCCAGTCTCTGCCTCTCAACTACTGGGATTACAAATGTGCATCACCGCACTTGGCTTGACTATTTGCTTTTTCTAGCCCAAGGTCTTATTTATTTTGCCCAAACTCTACTTAAAACTCTATCATTTCTATGATACTTTCTCTGGTTGCTCTGAATTCACAGCAGAATTCACCACTCCTTCCTCTGTAATAAGTCTCTGCTTTGTACATACTCCTATTTTTGCACATAGCCTAAGGATTCTCTTGCCCTAGTCTTTATGTAGTGTGTGTGAGTGATGAGATCAAGACACCTGCTTGACTGAGTACTTTTGAGATCAGAAATATGTACCGAAGTAAATCATAAGAATCCTTTACATATCACTTACTGCTAGGTAATCAGTCCCCTTCCACAGTGACATTTCATGAGAGGTTTCAGATAGGACAGAAGAACATTTGAAGACTTTGAAAAAAGTTACCAGTGAAAACTGGGAAAGGAGGATTACCAAGGAAGGAGACTAGAAAGGGCTGGTGAGCGTGGTGTGGGTAGACTGCGCCTCCCTCAAACTTTCACCTAGAGCTGACACTACCCTCTCTCGTGTGCTTTTGCTTTCAGGTCTACTGATACAAAATCAGTACCTGAACTGAAATGTCGGTCTTGATTTCAATTTCTTTTTCATGGATTCCATGTTAAAGTTAGGAGAATGGCCACCTGGTGTCTAGTTGCCATGGTCCAGAGGTGGGAAGAAGGTAGGAAGATCCACATGAGCTCAAAGCTTTGCAGTGTGCCATAAGCTGCATTGTGGCACCCCATTGCCACCAGCTTTAAGGACTCCAGTTGTGTTCAGCGCAACAAATGGGAATAATCAGAAGTGCTAAGCACCAAGAATGAATTCATTAGTATTTGTTAGGTATTTAAAAGCTCATTTTAGGCTGAGTGTGATGGTCCATGCTTGTAATCCCGGTACATGGGAGGCTGATACCGGAGGATTGCAGGTTTGAGGCTAGCCTCAGCAACTTAGGGAGGTCCTCCACAACTTAGTCAGACCCTGTTTCAAAATTAAAAAAAAAAAAGAGCTTGGAGGTAGAATGCTTTTGGGTTCAATTTCCAGTACCACATAATAAATTAGTGAATAAATAAATGAATAAAAAATAAATGTTAATTTTATTATTTCTAGAACCCTGTTCAGAAACTGTCTTCACATATTTTTTGCTTAAGTTGCTGAAATTCCACATTCATACGTACACACACACACTTCTGTGTATACATGGACTACAAAAATGGTTGGTATTAAATCCATTCTGTGCATCTTCATCATAATTACTTATGGCTGCGGCAGAGTAACCGTGTGATTGAATGTGTGTACCGGAAGGTGTGCCCTGAAGAGTCAGAATAAGCCGACACCCAGGGCACAGCTCATCCCCCTTCTCCTTTGGGAAACCAAAAATAATTCCTTCCAGGTTGCTTACTTTCCAAAATTTAAATGACTGAGTTCTAAAGCTTAATAATATAGGAAATTTTGAAAGTACAATCAATACGACCCTTCAGAGAGAATCCCTGCTGCTGCTTTCATGTATATCCATCTAGAAGTTGTTCTATGCAAATAACACTCTCTCCCCATTTCAAATGTGTTAATTTATAACCAGAAGTTTTCATTTAACATGTGTCTACTTTGTTTTAAAAGATCGAATATGATTCCAGTATTCTAATATGGTATGTTTGACTTGACAAATCCCATCTTGATAGGTGATTGGGATGTTTTTGATATTTTCTTAGTCTATATCCACGTAAACATATGTGTACCGATTTATATTTCCCACAGGAAAATCTGTATACAACCTTCCCCAAATCTTCACTCTTGCTAGGACTGAGTAACAACCAAGTTTTCTCGCTTTTGTTGTGTGTTTTATGTATGCTAGGCAAGTGCTTTACCACTGAGCTACATCCCCAGCCTCAATTGTCTCGCATTCAGTTTGATTTGTGACCCCTGATTAGTTGAGAGGTCGATTTTTTTCCTCCTAATTTCAAGGACTTCTCTTTTGCTTTCTTTCTGTGCAGGTTCCCTGTTTGTCCACTTAGGGCACTAGATCTTTCCAACTCTACAGGGACACAATTCACTTTGACCTTCCTGTTTCCTGACACTGTTTTGGATCTCTGCAGCCACGCGAATACCATCCTTTCCCTCATCTAGCCCATACCCTACATATACAGTGTACAGCCTCACATTTCCTGTTACTCACCTAGAATAAGAAATGGTGAATTTGCAACTATGATCACAAATGGCACCCCAAGGTACAGCAACAGGCCAAAGCTGCTCACCACTGCCAAGACAACAGAGACCACTCCAAAGACTGCAACCCACATTTTGTTTCGTACACAGTCAAACCTGTAGATTTGGAAAGAAAAATTATGGACTTTGTGGTGGTAGCTTCCATATTGAAATTCCATCAATTTATAAAATTCTTGAATTGGATACCAAGTCAGAAATCTCTGGGGCAATAATTCCCACAACTGTCTGCTGGAGACCTTTAACTTCCTAGGCACTATCCCAGACCAATGGACAAAGAGGGGTGTGCTGGTGGAGGGATGGGGTGGGGGGTAGTTGGGAATCCATACTTTTACCAGATGGTCTTGGATGAGTTTTATGTAGCAAGCCAAACACTAATCCAGGACTAGCATTCCAGGATCTCAAGGTTTACCAAAGCAGTTCATCTGGTTAACTCCACCCTGATCTTCAGAAGAGTGTAACTGGAGTCGTCTCCGTTCATTTTCTACTGCTATAAAAAATACCTCGGATGGGTAATTTCTAGAGAACAGAGATTTATTTAGACCACAGTTTTGGAGGTCGTACGAGCATGGCACTGGCATCTGGTAAGGCCCTCCTTGCCATGTCATAACGTGGCAGGTGGCCGCAGCACTGTGAGAGTGTACGTGTGAGGGAGAGAGCACAGGGCAAGGCGAGAAAGCAGACAGGTTCAGAGGCCACACTTGCTGTTTTTAGAACAACTCACTCTCACAGAAACTCACTGGGGTCCTATGAGGACTACACTAACCCCTCCGGAGGGTGGCACCCAACGACCTAGGTGCCTTCCCTAGCCCACGTTTTTTATTTTTATTTTTATTTTTTCTTGAATGTGGTACTGGAGATTGAACACAAGGCCTTCTGCATACTAGGCAAGCACTCTACAGCTGAGCTACATCCTCATCCCTTTTTATCTTGAGACACAGTCTTGCTAAGTTGTCCAGGCTGGCCTCAAACTTGTGCTTCTTCTGTCTCAGCCTCCCAAGTATTTGGGATTACAGACATGCACCATTTCACCTAGCTAAGCCCCACTTCTTCAGAGTATCACCACCTCTTAATACCACACTAGGGACCAAGATTCCAGCACACAAGCTTTTGGAGGACACACTGAAATCACCTGGTGAAGTGGGCTCTGTGGAAAAGTGGCTACTAATTTCGAAAAAAAAAAGTGAAACATACTGCAGTTGGAGTGACCCAATCCATGCCTATCTCCTTGTCAGAGCAACAGAAACGAGACTGTGAATAAGACATTTAAAATTTGATTCAGTACTATATCTCCCCAAGAACCACAACATTACATTATAAACAATTGATAACGACCTCTGGTTTGGGGTTTTACTTGCTGGAAATTGCTTCAAAACAAATGACTGATGCCTGCCTCCAGATATTTTCGTATGGAAAAATTATCAAGTTTGGACTTGAAGTCTAAATAAATGGAACCAATGATATCACAACAACAGGAACAGAACTGAAGACCTTTGCTAGGCAAGACCACATTTCAATAGCTAAAATTTCTTCACTGTGGCATGTATTTCACTTTTTCCCAACCTACTGGTGCTATGAATTAAATTTAGGGTCCCAAATCAATACATATATACATACAAGTTGTAAGGCCCAAAGTAAATTTATTTTTTACAATAAAATTTTATGATAGTTAGTACTTTCTTAAAACATCTGTATTGGTTTGTAGGAGTTTAAGATAATAAAATAACAGAGATGAAGAAACCAGAAAGATTAGCAAAGATGAAAGCTATACAGAAACTGTTTGCTCCCATTGCTTCCTCTGAGTTCTTGGGTGTGTGTGTGTGTGTGTGTGTGTGTGTGTGTGTGTGTGTGTGTGTGTGTGTGTGTGTAACTTTCAGAGAATGAGGGAGTGAATAATATTATTGGTTTTAGTTCCTTTGACTAGTTGTTATGTTGACTTTCTGTAAATGACCTTTCTTTTAATGTTCAACAGACAATGGAAAGAAATATTTGAAGGGAGATCATTATAGGAATTTGATGAATGCACTGTTGATAGTCCAGTGCTCAAGAAGGATCTTGGCTGTATCCGAACCACCAAGAAGGAGACTTAGAACTTTAAGTTTCCCAGAACCCAACTCTGTTGGTTCTGGTACAGTAGGTTGGTAGTGAAACCACCGAAGAGTCTTTGTATCTAAAATTGTGCTCCTGTGATTCCAACTCACAGACAGATTTGGGCACCACTCACAACAAAATGGCCAATTCTCCAAATTTCCTATTCACTTAGCAGAGACAGGATAAATTAGAAATCATTATATTGAGAGAATGATGTGTGTGCTTGGCGAGTCCTCCCTGCCTCCCTTGAAAGGTAATGGTGTACATCTGGAGTAAAGAAAAGCTTACAGTGTATTGAGAAGGGCTTCCAGAGTTTGTCAAAAACTGTTCTTATAGTTGGTGTATTTTTTGTCATTTCTAGAAAATCAGACAATGTGGAAACACTACTTATTATAGCAGGAATTGTTATAACACTCAATTTGGGCATAAACGCTTGAAGAAGTCCTAGTCTTCAAAGACTTCCCTGGAAGATTAATAAATAGAGGACCCTAAAGTATATTGGAGTCATAGTGCAGCATCAGGTCAATGCATATATTCAAGGTATAACTTTCATATATGTGTGGAGACAGGGAAGATGGGATTTTTTTGTGTGTGTGGTGCTGGGAGTAGGCAAGTGCTCTACCACTGAGCTACATCACAGGCCCAAGATGGGATATTTCTTAGTGACCATCTAGGAAGCTCAACTCACAACAGAGATAAGAGAACCTCCCCCAGTGATACAGGAGGAGGGAACAAGAATTGTCCAAGGAACAACGTTCCAAGCATTCACAGGAGGAACTGCTTCACAATTCAAGCCCAGACAAAGCATAGAGAAGACCACCAGGGCAGCATCCATGTCTTAGGAATTTTCCCCATTCCCTTCCTCTCTATCCTTTGACTGTGCTCCAGCCACAGAGCAGTTCAGCAAGACAGAAAGGAGAAGTGGTAGGAGAGGCCTGGGAGTCCCCTTTCCGCAAGGGCATCCCATGGAGCATGGCTCCAGCCCGGAGAGGTGGAAAAACCTTAGCTTGAAATCAAGTTACCGCTCATGTTTATTACTTGGACGTGGACATTGTAATTCTCACTGGAGAATCACTTAAAAGTGACCACAAGAGTCTCAGGGCAGGCCTGGGTTTTCATGGGGCAGAGCAAGAATTTGTTTTACCTATAAAACTTGAAGAGAATAAAGTTGCTTTATGTTGATGCTTTATGAGTCCTGTGTGTTCCAATGTTGGTTACATAAAGCATAAAACGTTTTCAAAGAGAGATATAAATCAACATGAGATTTTCTGCATTATTGCCTGAAATCCTTTGTAAAGGTAAGCAAAAACTGACTGAACTTGTACCTTCAAAGCCAGCTATTGACTAGAAAGGTTTTGTCAACCCAGTTATGGGTATCTTATATATACTAATTTTAAGTATGCTTTATCCTATTAACTTTAAGAGTACTGATTTTTCTCCCAGATTCTTTTCTTGGACTGTCTGTTTTCTAAGGGATGAGGTCTTCCTTTCCACAAGAGGTCTCACTGTGGTCAAGTCCCTTTGACTACTGGGCCTCATCTGTTTCTTCCTTAAATCGAGAGAGTTAAATTATATCATTTCTTCCTAAACCATGAGAATCAACTAGAGAAATTTTAGAAATAAAGATTCCCAGATTTAACCCTCAGATATTTTGATTCAGTAAGGCAGGAACTGAGAAGATATTGATTAGATCTCTTTGGGGGATTCTGATGTGAAAATAACTGGAATCATACAGTCTGTGGGGCTCCTTCTGAAAACTCTATTGTTTGCTGATAATTTTTACATTGTAGCTTTCTGATCATAAGAATTTAAACTAGCTCCAGAGCCTATATCACAATTTCCAAGTGTTTAACAAGATAAAGCCACATCAGAACAGTGGACATACCTAAATCAATTAAATTAGAACCTAATAATTATTAAATAGTACTATTTCAAAAACTTATATTAAAAATAGGACTTGGTCTTAGTTCTATGAACTTACCTGTCTTTGAAATGGAACAATTAGTCACCATTGTTGCAATATGTATAGCGAAAAAGATATGCACAATATCAATCAAAACTGGTCCCCCTTTTTTCCTAATCCACTATTGCTGACAGCAAAAGTTTAAAAGTCATCAGTTTTAAAAAGTAAGAATTTAGCACTGGATGTCAGCAAAATGGTAGAAAAGGAATTCTGGTCTCCTTACAAAAACATCAAAAGATAAACAGAAATGGTGAGAAGCAACTTTGTGAACTCTAGCAAACAGTCAATAGTTAGAGGAATCCAGCAAGTACCGAAGGCAGAAGAGGACCCTTCACAACAGGTTTTGTAATAAAAGGGATATACAGTAATCTTACATGCCCAGCCTCACTGTTTTCCTGGTGTACCGGCCATCTCAAGGGTAAGAGTCATAAAGTGTCAGGTGTTTAAAAGTGGACTCAGTGTTAACGTGGCAAGAGCTTCAAAACAGGAGCAGAATTCAAGTGGCGACCTCCTGTGTCCGCTTATGACCCATAGGACAAGGGGTTCCCGGGTCAGAGTGAGCTGAGCTGACCTTTGGTCACAAAATATTGCCTATGTCTGTTCTAACCTGCTTGGGGCTATCTGGAAGACTGATGCAAGGTGTTCCTCTTTGTTCTGTGTAACTCAGACCTCAAAGAGCTTGAAAATACTGCAAGCTGATCCACAGCTCTCCGGGACCTAGGGCAAAAGATTATAGCCCCAACATACAAACACAGTCTAAAGCAAAAGATATGGAACATTTCTCTGGAAATTTAGAACAACCTGTTCACTGAGGAATATAGAAAATCACAAAAACCATAACTCTAAGTTATTATATGAAGAAATAAAAATCTCCGGTAAAGGTAAATTCATGGATAAATATTAAAAGCTAGCATTATTTTACTTTTGTTTATAACCCCACATTTTATTTCCTAGAGAATTTGTTAAACAAATGAGCCCAGTGCAGTGGTACATACCTCTAATCCCAATGACTTGGGAGGCTGAGACAGGAGGACCACAAGTTTGAGACCAGGCTAGGCAATTTAGTAAGACCCTGTCTCTAAAAAAAACGGGGCTGGTGATGTAGCTCAGTGGTAAAGGGCCTTGGGTTTAGTCCCCAGCACCACACACACAAAAAGGATTGTAATGGACAAATACATAGAAAACATTCATTTATCAGGGCATATGACCCATAAGGTGATTTGGTTAATGAGATTTTGGTCAATGAGGAAATGCACATATCATGAGAGTTCCATAGCATTAAAATGGTTCTGAAAACTCCTATCACCTCATGAATACACGGCTGAAGAAGATGCACACAAAAAAGGAAGTTACAGGAGAAGAAAAAGGATCTCCAAGAAAATTCATAGTGAAGGGTTTTGTAGGAGCTTTGTGGGCCTCGACAAACTCCTTACAAAGTTAGAAAACATGAACCCCAATACCAAAAGGTTTTCATTCGTAGAGAGGAATGTTCATGGTGCATCATCTGCTTACAAGTGATCAATGTTTGAAGTACTGACAGAACTGAATGGAGAGATCCACAGCTGTATAAGATTAGTTGCTGAATTCAATACTCCAATTTTGATACTGGGTGATACATCTAGACAGAAGGCTAGTAAGGACTCGGAGAAGATGAAGAAAGAACAGGACCAACCAGGTAGACCTTGCAGAGACGTCCAGAATGCTTAGCCTAGCGGTAGCAGGTGCACACTCTTCTCTAGTGCACATGGCCACTCACCAGGCTGCAGAGTGAGTGTGAACACATCTCACAACGAAATGATACAGACGTCCTCTTCTAACCAACAGTGGAATACAACTACAGATCAGCACTAGATGAAAATCTGGAAATTTAACCCACATCCCAAACTCAACAAATGAATGATTAACCGGTGAGACAAAGAAGGAATCATGAGGGACACCAGAAAGTACTTAGTGACAAATGAAAATGAACACACACACACACACACACACACACACACACACACACACATCCATAGCTTATGGAGCAATATCTCAAAATCAATAACTGAGCTTAACTCCTTGAGGAACTAGAAAAAGGAAAAAGCCAAAGCCATTAGAAGTGTCAAATTGTTCTGCCTGCTATAACAAAATATCTTATCCTGGGTACCTTAATAAGAAAACAAGTTCATTTCCCACAGTTCTGGAGTCTAGGAAGTCTAAGATCAAGGTGTTGGCAATGGTGAGGGCTCACTCTGCTTCATAGATGGCACCTATGCCCCGTGTCCTCACATGGTAGAAGGGCTAACAACCTCTCTGGAGACACTTTTATAAAGGAATTAATCTCAATATAATATTTTCCCAAAGGCCTCACCTCTTCCTACTACCTCATGGGGGATTAGGTTTCAACATGTGAATTTGAGGAGGACACAGACATTCAGACCCTAGCAAGAAAGAAGACACAAATAACTAATTCAGATATAAAAGTAGAAACACTACTGCTGACCTTAGAGAAATAAAAAACTTATGAAAGAATACTATGAACAACTTCATGCCAACAAACTAAGTAACCTAGATGAATACACAAATTCCTACAAATGATCTAAACGGACTCAAAATAAAATAGAAAATCTTAACATACATAACAAGTAGAAAGACTTTATAAGTAATAAAAAAAAGCACCCAATGAAGAAAAGCCTAGCACCAAATGGTTTCAATGGCAAATCCTACCCAACATCTGAAGGGGAATTAACACTCATCCTTCTCAAATACTTCCAAAAACACCTAAGAGAAGTGACACCTCCTAACTTGTGCTAAAAGACTCTCATTACACTGACACCAGCACCAGACACAGATGTCACAAAGAAGTTAGACCAGGATCTCTACTTAGATAGATAGAAAACTCTTCAACAGATTCTAGCAAATACAAGTTAGTAGCATATTAAAATTATTATATATCATAACCAAGTAAGAAATGCAATGCTAGGAATGCAAGGGTAATTTAACAGAAGAAAATTAACCAATGCAATAGATTACACTGATAGAACAAAAGACAACCAGAAGCAGAAGAGGCACTAGACAAAATCCAATGCTCTTCCATGATAAAAATGCTGAAAAGCTAGGAATCAAAGGTTTTTTCCTCAAAATGTAAAGGACATCTATTGAAAATTACAAAGCTAAAATATTCAAGGCTGAAAGATGGAAAGCTTCTCCTTTAAGATTAGGAACAACGCAAGGATGCCTGCTCTCACCCGGATGGTCAGCATTGTACTGGGAGTTCCAACTAGAGGAATTAAATATGAAATAGAAATAAAAGCTATCTGAATTTGAAAGAAATAGAACTATCCCTTTTCATAGGATACAAGGTCCTATATATGAGAATTCCAAAGAATCCTCAAGAAAACTACCAGAGTTAATAAGCCAATTCAGCAAAGTGCAAGATACAAGAGCAACACAGAAAAATCAATTGTGTTTCTATACATGTGCAAAGAGTAATCCAAAAAGGAAACTTGGAAATTTCCACGGAAGTGGCTCTGAAAGAATAAAATACCTAGGATTTAAGCAGGCACGTGAAAGACTTGTGCACTGAAAACTACCAAACATTTGTGAAAGAACCCAAAGACCTTAATAAATGGAAAGATATTTAGTTCATGCATAGGAAGACTTACTATTGCTAACGTACCATTCCTACCTTAATCAATCTATATATTCTACACAATCCTTATCAAAATTCCAACAGCCTCTCTCTCCCCAGAATAAAGAAGCCAGCCCTGAAATTCCTATGGGATTTCAAGAAACCCCGATGACCAAAATAATCTTGAAAAAGAACAAAGTAGAGGACTCAATATTATTCAGCCCTATGAAGGGATGGTCTGACACATTACAACATACATGGACATTGAAAACATTATGCTAAGTGAAATAAGCCAGTCACAAAAGGACAAATCCCTAGGCAAACTCACAGAGATAGAAAGTAGATTTGAAGTTAACTAGAAGAGAGGGCAGGGATTCCTAGGGAGTTACTGCATAACCATCACAGAGCTTAGACTTGGAGACACTTGTGATGGTTGCACAACAGTGTGGATATGATTAATGTCGCTGTATTATACACTTCAAATGCTAAGATGGCACATTCTATGATATATATATATATATATATATATATATATATATATATATATTATCACAACTTCTTTTAACAAAGGAAGAAATAAAGAACTAATGAAAGTGTTTTACCTGAAGCATGATATGACTGCAAATAGTATGATTAGAAGATATGCCAAGTGAAACAAAGGGATCACTGTCTTAGAAGTTTTCTGAAATTCCAGTTGTCTGGAAAGTGATGAAAAGTGGACCACCTGCAACAAAAATATACTCAGGTAAG
>PVLC010044220.1:0-12312 GCA_004027655.1 Graphiurus murinus
TTGTAGTTCTAAGGTGTCAGAAAATATGAGGTAGGCCAGGAGACAAGTCTACTTGATGGTATTCCTGCTTGATTTTGTCCAAAGTTCTTTTAACTGCACAGAAGGAAGCAGGAGAGGAGTGAATCTTCTGCTGGCCCTGCTAAGTAGGAGGGCTGCAGCTATCTGCAGTAGATGCTAAGCTGGTGCTGCTTTGCTGGGTACTTGCACTTTTTTTAGTGCTTTATTCTGCAGCCACTAGATGGTAGCATAGGCTAGCTTTCTTTCATTAGGTAATAAACTGCCTAGCTACTTTTGAGCTCTGATAATTTAAGCTAAAGTATTTAGGGTGGAGTTAACTGTATAGTTGTTTTTTTTTTAATACTGGATTATGTATCAGAAGAAAAAATTCAATAAGAGTGAGTTACTATCATAATGTTTATGGGTTGCATTATTATTATTCCTTATAGATGGAACTTTTTTTTTTTTTTGGTACTGGGGATTGAACTCAGGGGCATTCTACCTCTGAGCTATACCCCCCGCCCTATTTTTTATTCTTTATTTTGAAACAGGGTCTTACTAAGTTGCGGAGGGCCTCACTAGGTAGCTGAGGCTGGCAGCGAACCCGGATCCTCCGGTCTCAGCCTCCCAAATGCTGGGATTAGAAGCGTGCGCCACCACACCAGCTCTAGATGGAACTTTTAATAAAAATAAGAATCAGTTTTCATTTAGTATTCCTTGGCAAAAATCCTAATTATATGACCAGATATTTGCTAAATATCTGTTGTGTGTTGAATATTGAATGAAATGCTATATGAAAGGAAAAACTCTAAATCTCCTTTTCCAACACGTGTTCTTTTTTCTGTATCAGTCTGTTTGCTGATATCCTGGTTGGAATCAGAGATAGAAAGATTTATGAACATTGTAATATTTAACTACAGTATAAATTTACTTAGTGTTTGTAATAATAAAACAAAGTATATTTAGTATTAAAACATTTAATATATATTCATTACATCCTTTTAAGATATTCTGTTGGCTTCCCTTAAGGTTTGTATTAGAATATGAATTTCTGTGCCAGTGACATTTAAAAACCTATCATCAATAAATGTAAACTATTTCTCAAAATAGGCTTTGCAAGTTTATTCCTTGAATAATCTCTATACCTTCAACTATAGTTAAGGAGAGATTTTATGGGGAAAGTATTTCAGGACCTTTTGCTATTTGCTTTAGTTTTTATTATTAAATATGGCTTGTTTATTTCCTAGGTGTATGTTCAAACACTTTCTATTTTTATGCACTCCTATACATCGTGACATATTTTTTCATAAGTTCCAAATGAACACCCATTATCCAGTACTCTTGAGTGTATTTATTTCTCTTCACCTCCATAAGTTGTCCCAGATACCTACTAGCTGAATAATAACTCACTTTTGAAACTCTTTAGCTTTATTTTGCTCTCACTGATTGCTTTTACAGCATCTTTAAAATTTTTTATATTTTATTTATTCTCAACATTGTATTGAGGGCTGGTGCATTAATGCTAGGGTTGTAGGCCGTGCTCAGAGAAGAGGGGCCTATTGCTTCTTTTCCACTTATTAGGTACTTCTGAATATTGCTTAGCATTTTACCACATACTTTTTTTTTAAGTTCTAATGACACTTTATTATGGAAGTTGACAGACATAGCTTATGAGAACTCAGAACTCTTCAGGTTAAAATTCTCTCTGAAGAACATTGTAAATACTGCCGCACGTGATGGCACACGCTTGTAATCCCAGCATTTGGGAGGCTGAGACCGGAGGATCCGGGTTCACGGCCAGCCTCAGCTACCTAGTGAGGCACTCTGCAACATAGTGAGACCCTGTTTCAAAATAAAGAATAAAAAATAGGGCTGGGGGTGTAGCTTAGAGGTAGAATGCCCCTGAGTTCAATCCCCAGTACCGCAAAACAAACAAACAAACACATTGTAAATTGTCATTTTGAGATAGTTTAACAGTTCTATTAGAAGCAGGCTTTATATCCCAGATTTTCTTCACACATCAACACTTATTATTAAAAACGCATTTTCCAATTTTCTTACTTCCTTGAGATTTTCTGAAGCTCCTCCCACTTAGCATGAAATAGAAATTGAAAAGCTAGTGAAAGCCGTAACTTTAGAGGCTGCTTCAGTATGATTCCTATTTTCTACTGTTTTTCATTGTAATTAAGCCTCTGTTTCTTGGAAAGAAGTGTTTTTTTTTTTTTTTTTTTTTAAATCAATTCATGCTACTAGAGTTTCTTTTATGATTACCTTTCAAATGAAAGCTTTATTGAGACCCTTACTTTATAGATTAATACTTTTTCCTATTTAGCTACTATTATAGTTAGATATAGAATATTCCCTAACGAGCTCATTTGTTAATATTCAAGGTTGATATAGTTAAATCACGAGAGTTGTAATCTCAGCAGTGAATAAATCCATTGTAGTGGACTTATCTGGGTGGTGGCCTGGGCTGGCAGGGTATGGCTGGAGAAGGTGAGTCCCTGGGGCTTCAACCCTGGGATTATATATGGTTCCCCCTCCGCTGCACTCTTCTTGCTTCTGGCCTCCATGATGTGAGAGCAAAGCCTTATGTTTCCCTTCTCTCTGCTTCCCACAACCATACCCTGAGATCTGCTGTCCCCAGTCTCACATGAACTGAACCCCAAAATATCTTAGGAAAACTATGAGCAAATAAATCTTCCTTCCTGTAAGTTGCATCATCAGTCTTTGAGATCACAGTAGTGAGAATGCTAAGACAGCTACCCTTCTAATTTTTAAGAGCTTTTATTTTATTTATTTATTTATTTTTGCAGTACTGGGTATTGAACTCAGGGACATTCTACCTCCGAGCTATACCCCCAGCCCTATTTTTTATTCTTTATTTTGAAACCATGTCTCACTAAGTTGCAGAGGGCCTCACTAGGTAGCTGAGGCTGGCCGCGAACCCGGATCCTCCGGTCTCAGCCTCCCGAATGCTGGGATTACAAGTGTGCACCACCACACCCGGCTTTAAGAGCTTTTAATAAGCATTTATTCTCAGATCATACATCCTATTCCTACACTTCAATGTCATCCATACCTAGTTCACAGACAAGAGAACACCATATTCTAATGTACTTGGAATCATGTTGGTGCTATATGTATATGACACTTTCTACTTTATCTTTTTGGTTACTCTCATTTTGATTTGTAAAGTTGTTATTTCTATTTTACAGAGTAAAATATAAACAGTAAAGCAATATATTCAAAGAGGCTAACTACTCGCTAAAGGTAACAAAGTAAGTAGCTTAGAGCTGGTTCATTCACTACTCTCCACTATTCCAGGGAATAACTATACTAGAACTTTGTTAGTCCTTTTCTATTGATAATTGTTTCCATATATTTACTGTTTAATGCTTTAGTGAATAACTTTGTTCCTACCTCCTTGGGCACATCTATAAGTTGAATTACTGAGTCAACTTCACTACATGGTACTTATTTTCTAAATATCAACTTTCAACTTACAATTTTTTAGGCAGTGAATGGGAATTTCCTTTCTCCATATTCTTGCCAATTTTTCTAATGTCAAGACTTTAGTATTTGTCTTGATTTGCTGTTTAAATTGAAGTAACTCAATTTAAATAACATTCCTGATTTCCTTTGAATTGAGCATCTTTTAATAATTTCATAAGTCATTTCATTTTTTAAATTTAAGGCTCTGCTTTTATTTACATTTGCTCAATTTCAGTTTTTTTTTCTCTTATTGGTATGAAGGTTTACTAAAGATGCTGGAGCATGACAATGTCAGAAATACCCGAGACAACAGATGACCTTCAGTCTTGTTTTCTTGCAGAAGCCAGAGAGACAGACCTGATCAACAGAATGGATGGCAACAGCTCCTACCAGGTGAAGGGTTGGAAGCAACAGTTTGTGGCCCTTTTGTGGGAAGAGGGCTGCTGATTGTCAGATGGACTTGGAAAGGATTTTTTCCTTTGGCAACAAATGCTGTTCCAGGTCAGGAGACTCTTGGCTTCATGGTTGGGCTGCAGTCTGTTGGACTAGTGAAGCCAGAATAGCATTGTGTTCATAATATGTGATTCTGGAGTCAGACTGTATTTCAATTCCAGTTCTGCTTCTTGCCATCTGTTTATCTGCTTGTAAGTTACTTCTCTGTGCCTCAGTCTTCTTATCTGTAAAACAGGGATAACAATGGCACCTCTGATGGGGGCTGTTCTGAGGATAAAAATGAACAAGTGCTTAGGGTGGGGATTGATACTAATACGTGCTTTTTCTTTAAACTTTCACAATATGAGAGATGCTATGCCAGATGCACTTGACATAGGAACTTATTGGAAAATTGATTTTTCTAAGTTGATGTTTAACTCAAACTGATAGAAAAGGTAGTCAGGCAGATTCCAAAATGGCCATCAGAGAAGACTCATTACACTGTTGCCCACAAATCTGTTTGCATGCTAATTCTCATGACTGGAAGGGGAAAAGATATTTAACTCTATAAAATTAAGACATACAAACATAGGGTCTGCAGATAGTGTTCCCTGCAGACTGTGTGGTTATTGCAAAGAGCATGATTTTGGAGCATGCAGACCTGGGTTTGAATTCTGGTTCTGCTAATTATTAGCCATGTGGCCTTGGGAAAGTTACTTAGTATCTCTGATTTTTTCAGTTACCTTGTTTGTTGGTTGATAAAAATGATATATTACTGCTTAGGGTTGTAATGATAATTTTTATTACAGTATTTTCCCATAGTATTATAGCCATGTGTTGTTCAATGATAGGGATGCAGCCTAAGAAATGTATAGTTAGGCAATTTTTGTCCTTGTATGAATATTATAAAGTGTACTTACACAAACTAAGACTGCCATCATATTACTAGGCAGTATAATCTTGTGGGACCAGTGCTGTCTATGCATTTCATAGTTAACCAAAACAGTGTTATATGGCCAATGACTGTATCCACTCAATGATAATGTCCTACATTGAAACCTTACAATACTAGAGCCAAGAACAGCATTTGAATCCTACAGGATAAATTTCTCAGCAATAAATGGCAAATCTGTACAAATCATCATTCTTAGAGAAGGAGCATAGAAAGTTTGTGGAATATCAAGGAGTTGGGTAACTGAGTTTTGAGGTGATCATGGGAGACAGTGGCTGGCATCCCCTGTGACTGGAGTCATTGCTGTAGTGTTGCAGGACTCAGGAGTGAGCTATCTGAACTTGTTCTCAGTTCTCAGGTTACAATGAGGAAACTGAGGCCAGATGGGGAAGTAAGTCACATGGGTACCCTCATAGTAAAGTCAGAACCAGGACTCAGGTCTCCTGGCTGCTGATCCAAGGCCTGTTCTCTCAGCCTTCCATGGAGCTAACTGGGGCTCATGGCCCAGTGTGGTCTTTTCAGTCTTCAGGGCAAAGAAGGACAGGACCCAACATTCTGAGTCACCCTGACATACTCTGTGAACCTCCTAGCTTATTGCCTCTGCCAGGTGACCTCAGCCTCTGCCCTCACATTGATTTTGCCCTCACACTGCCAGCTTCCAGAAATGTTCTCTGGAGGGAAGAGGTTTAGTTTCCAGGACCCATTGCTTTCCAGCTGCCAAGAAGGCCTTGGCAGACTTCAACTATGGGCCCTATACCCCTCATTCCTGTGCTGGTCTAGGAGCCAGATGGGCTTGCATGGGCTTGTCCCTTGGACTTGTAACACCTACCTCTTCCTGCCACCCCCTTACCCCATTTACTGGCTGGTCACAGATTGTCCTGCCTGCCGCTGTGTTTGTCTACATTGCCCTGGTGTTCAGCCTGATTGTACTACCCTTTGACATGTACTGCAGCCTAGAACTTCAGCCCTGGATATACAACAAGCAGTATACATTTATCAGGTGTGTGCTTGTCTTCTGTGCCCTAGGGGAGAGGATGCTGAGAGCCCAGGGCATGAACTCAAGGACTCCACAGCCAGTAATGGATTTTACTGGCTGTAGCTCAGGCCTCTACATAAGATACTACTACCTGTAAAGAACACTGAACTAATCTTGGGATAATAGGATAGTTCTCCAATGGGCATTTCAGCTCCTCTATACTTCTGTTATTAGGAATAGCCACAGATGTTTTAGGTAAAGCAATCTGTTCTCACTAGTATCTATGATTAAGTAATAAAATATTTAGATTTTTAGAAATGTGTTTTAATTTCATAATCAAGTCATTGGGCTTTCCTATACTGCCAAAGCCTTGAACTTCCATATCTTTGTTTTCTGCAAAATATAACTGCTATTTATTAAGTTGTGGTTATTAGCTAGCCTGTATACTTTAGACAATAATATCTCCCACTTCACAGTATCCAGTGCTGTAAATTAAAAATAAAAGAATTTCTGGATCTTGTTAGATAAGAATTTTCTCTAATTCTGTAAGACTTATGGCCTACATATGGGGGAAGCATGTCAGTGACATAAAGAGAAAAGACACTTTAAAACATGAAGCGAGTCTTGCCACTCTCTATAGAATTTTCAGCACACTGAGCAGAATATCCTAACTGCATGCCAGGTCTAAGTCCTCTGACTCCTCCTTTCCCATCACTCTTCCACTTAGCTCATCACAGTCTAACCCTACTACCTTCTTGTTGATCCTTGAACATAGAAACTTGTCCTTTCTGAGGATCTTTGTACCTATGCCTTTGGTTGCCTTTTCTTATCATGGTCTTTCTCCAAAGTCTTTTCCTAACTTTTTAGGTGTTGGATAGAGCACCAAATTCTCAGGGAGGTCATTTCTAGCTAAACTGGCCCTGTCTCTCTACTGTCTTATTTTGCTTCAATTTTGGCTAAGATTATATTATTTGTTGTTTAATTCTTCTATAGGAATACAAACATGATGAAGGCAGGCACTTTGTTTTAGTAACCTTAGAATTCCAAATATGCAGAATCGTGTCTGGCACACAGTAGATGTTCAGTGAATATCTGTCCTGTGACCAGTGCTGGACTGAACAGAGTTTAGCTTTCAGAGCCTTCTTGTTGTTTTGGTTCCTTTATCCTTATATGTAAAATTATGTTGAAACTTAAAAGGCTATTGTGTCCAGCTATAACACTCCTGGGTACCTTTCCAAAGGGACTGAAATCAGAGAATTACAGTGATGTATGCATATCCATGTTCATAGCAGCACAATTCACAGTAGCCAAATTATGGAACCAATCTAGATGTTCATCAACAGATGAATGGATGGCTTACAAAATTGTGGGGTATACACACAATGGAATTCTACTCAGCAATAAAGAACAAAATGATGTCAGTTGCAGGAAAATGGATAGACCTGGAGAATGAGATTAGCCAGTCACAAAAAGTGAAGGGTTGTATTTTTTTTTCTCAAATATGCAGAAGCTAGAGAGTAATTGGGATTCCAGAGCAACTTTGGCTAATAGAGGAAAAACTTCAGTGGAGCCAGAGAGCTGATCTAGGGGAAGGGGAAGGGAGGAGGGAGGATCATGGAAGGAAACAATGTTCCATTGATATTATGTATCTATGTGAGAATACCAATGTCAATCTCAGTATCCTTTATTGGGAAGGGAGAAATGGGGAGGGAGCTGGGGGAAAGCCCACCAAGTGCTGTGTGCATGCATGTCACCATCATTATGAACTGAGATTATGACATGAGACTATAATGCACCAATAAATGTGTTATAAAAAGAGTGGAAGGGACTCTGGGAGGTAGGGAGGGGGAAAAGGAGGGTCAAGGAAGGAAACGGTTCAAATGATGCTATGTTCATATATGAAGGTACCACTACCAATCTAACTAACATGTACAGGGAGGGAGGAGAGGGAAGCAGTGAGGGATGCCAAACCAAGTGTGTGTGCATCACTTTGAACCTCACTGTGATGTATACTTTCAGCTCACCAATAAAAGTTTAAAACTAATTTTAAAAGATGTGGTGAGGACCTTATGGGGTGAACAGGATGAACACTCCCTTTCTCTCAGCCCCACAGAAGTTAATAACATGCTATACTGTGTCTTAGGGAGTGGAGTGTTTTGTTATCATGATGTGAGTGTTGTGCTACCATTCTTTTGAGAGCAATCATTTCAAGGTGAAAAAGAAATTGAGTATTTTGAGTATAGATATTGTAAGATCTTTAAAAGCCAAAAAATTATTTTTGATTTGAAATGGAAAAAATATTGACACAGCCTACAAAATTTAATTTCTAAAGAAGTAAACAGCATGACCCACTGAAGCAAAAATGCTTCTAGTCTTTATTCTGGAACCCCAAAAGTGAAATGGCCACGGTGGGCCACACCCAGCTTTGAGCTGGCCATTTGACCTCACAAGGAGCCATTGTGGAGGATTCTCCAGGATCAGTTATATAAGGCCTTTGCTGCTACTGGGTTTTTGTCCATTAATATAGGGAACTCTTGGTGGTGACCTGTTGGATTCCAAAATAGTTAATGCTTTTGGTGGATTGATGACTTTGGATCTGATATGTTGGGTTTGGGCTTTTGGCTTTGTTGTTTTGTGTGTGTGTATGGTGTGTGTTTGTGTGTGTGTGTGTGTGTGTGTTTGGGTTTGTTATTTTTGCTGTACTTTTTGTTTGTTGGTTTGTTGCTGTTTTGCTTTTTTATCTAGCACCATTAGCTTTTGATGGACAGTGCTAGGAGAGAGAGGCCAGGCCTCACGGCCGGCTCTCCCTGTGAGTATGTCTTCATGGACAATTATATGATCTTGAGGGACATTTGCAAGGGCAGTTTTGCGCAGGTCAAACTGGCCCACCATATCCTCACTGGGACCAAGGTGGCTGTGAAGATCTTGCCTATGTTTAGTGACAACCCCTTCCTTTGATCTGAAATGGACATCATGAGGACAGTGGAGCACCCGAATGTGATCCAGCTGTGTGAGATCATAGACATAGCAGACTACATCTACCTGGTGATGGAGCATGTCAGCGGGGGGCTGCTGCTGTGCCACATCTGGCAGTAGGCTGGCATGGAGAAGGAGGAGGAAGAGGAGGAGAAGGAGGAGGAGGAGGAAGAGGAGGAGGAGGAGGTCTAGAGGGTGTTCAAGCAAGTCATGAGCCTGGTGTACTTCTACCATGAGAAGGGCATCCTTCACAGGGATCTGAAGCCAGAGAACAACCTCTTGGACACAGAGGGAATGTCAAAATTATTGACTTTGGGCTGAGCTGCCACTTCACCACTGGGCAGAAGCTAACCACCACCTGTGGCACTGGCTGCTACTGCGCCCCAGAAGTCCGTCAGGGCCAAGGATATGGCCCTGAGGTAGACACCTGGGTCCTGAGTGTCTTCTATTGTATGCTTGCAGGCCACCTTCCATTCAATGGAAGGAGCAGCTGAGGGAGCAGGCACTGCAGGGAAGGTACTCAATGGCCCCTCACATTTCCTCCCAGGCACGAAGCCTCATCAACCACATACTGACCGCTGACCTGGCCCTGAGGCCCATGGCTGCAGAAATCCTGGGGCACCTGTGGCTGAGGCAGGATAAGGAGCACTCACCTCCTCCTACCCAGCTGCTTCCCAAATGTCCAAACCCAGCAGGCCTGAGTATCTTGCATCATCTGGGTTACGACTCACACCAGACCTGGCCGTTGGTGGTGAATAGGACATTTGACAATGCCATGGCAATGTACCTGCTGATCCAATGCCAGGTGAGCAGCAGGGCAGGGCCTGGAGCATTGGGGTGTGGTGCCAAAATGTGAAATGGCTGATAAACCCCTAACACACCTACCAGCGTAAGAGCAACAAAATCAAGATGCTGCCTGCATGTTCCCCAAGGGCAGGGAGGCTATCCCTCTACAGGTGTCTTACCATAAAGGCCCACAGAGTATAACTGAATAAATGGAGGTGCCATGTGAGCTGTTAGCTTCTGTTTGTGAGCAGAAGTGAATTAAATATGCCAAGTGTTTATTTCAGCCTTGATCATCTTGTCATAAGAAAAAGCATGTGAGTTTTGAGGGGAGGGGTTTTGGACCACATTGTATCTATATGTGAGGGACGTTAGCTTGTTTCTCTATTTGGGGTCAGCCTAGGTAGGTGATTTACTTGTTTTAGGGAAAATCAGAGCAAAATACCCTGTATAAGTGGACTCCGAAAGACACACTGTGGCCTGTCCCACAGTGGTGGAGCCACAGGAGACTGTCACAGGCCCAGCTTCTAACCCTGGTTCTGCCACAAATGAGCTGGTGGCCTTCAAAAGGCCATGTTAAATCTCTGGGCCTCTTTCTTCACCTCTGAATTAGGGAAGCTAGACCAGAAAACTTCTGTGGGTCTTATCAACTGTGATATTCTCTGAGATTCTGACTTTAGGAAGGAGATTTGAGCCTTTTTTTCCCCTGACAATTTCAGGAAGAGTCTTGCTGTGATAGCTCTTTGCTACTTTAGCCTCCAAGTTCCAGGGAGAGGACAAACAATTTTCAGTGGGTGGGTGAACTGAAAGAAGTCTTGGTTACCACTCTGAAATAACAGCTAACCTAGTCATCTGTGTAACTTCAGTGAACTCAGGAATTCAATAGCATAGTTAGGATGATGCTCCCTAAGATCTCTTGACTATGAAGGCTCACATCTCAGTGCTCATTGTTTAGATATTCAGAGTAATTTCCTGGGGAAAATCTTGGTTTGTTATAAGTGAATGACCAGGACTTAGAGCAGAAAGAACCAGGTCTTGGTGGTGTTTGGCTGAGGGTGGTGTCTGGGCTGTCTGGTCAGGGTTCCAGTCACACTGTGGTATGTGTTAAAGAGCACGTGTCACTGTAGTCCTTGATCTATTTTCTGCCCTAATTCCTGTCTGTAAAGACATATATGCTTGTTTTTTCAGTGGTGACACAGAAAACAGAACACCGCAGACATTCTTGAGAACCTGACAGGAAGAAACATTTCAGATTATCTGGTGAAGATGTATGTGTAGATCATAGCCAAGAGGTGAGTACTAAACTTGGTCTGTGCTTTATCATTGCTGATTAGACAGATAAAAGGCCACAAACAGTAGATCCAAATAGTGGGGGAATTGCTAGATTATGACTTTATTTTTCTCTTGGAAGTTTAGGATATTATCCCAAAGTAGAAAAGATGATGATAGGAGTTATTACCAACATTCAGTTGTCAACTTACAGGTTGAGTCTGTCTGATGTAAAATGAAAGTAAACACGGATTTAAATATGAATTCTACCACTCAGTAGGGTAAATGGCAACCCACCATCCTTTTAAATTCTTAGTTTGTATAAAATGTGCTATTTATGTTGCTCGTATATATAAATTTGTTCTTGGGATTAAAGGAAATGGTCCACTTGGATGGACTCTGTGACAGTACGTGGTGTCACAAAGAGGACTCTGGGAAGACTGAGCAGCCTGCTTGACAGGAGAATCTCACAAGAGCCTTATAGTTTCTAGATGTAGTTCAGTGTTGAATACTTAGTTTATGTTCTGGAATGTTGTGCTGGTGGCCTTCCCATCAGCTTGGACATTTGGGTCTCTGGGTTAGTAGTTCTTAATGACTTTAAATGATAAAAATGTGCTAGAATGATAATGATCATGAGATACAGAGAAAGGCATAACTTCTCTATATGTCAAATATAATACAAGTATCACTTTGAATTCAAAAAGCTAATTTGGTCAAACCTTGATCTATAAAGTGGTTCTTAAATTGGTTTAATTGAAGGCATGATTTTCATACCATAGTTACACTTTACCCCCATGCCAGATTTCCAGCAAATTCTAGGGACTGAAAGACAAATCTTTAGGCTATTGGCATGGGCCTACGAAGGACTTGGAGAAAAATAGAAGTCTTAAGATCACCTATTTTTCTTGTTTTATAAGTCATTTCCCTCTCTGGGTTTTGAAGGACCATAAGGGACTAAGGAAGGAGGGGGAGGACAAATTCTTAAAGTTGATTTATACCTACTGGAAATGAAGTACCTCATATGGCTGCCTCAAAAGTTGTCTGTGCTACGACTCCCCTACTTTTTGCCCACGGAACTCTTGAATAGAGCAGAAGCAGACCCATATAGTGACACTCCTTCTAGTGACAAGTGAAGTTCATCAGTGGGGTGAAGCCTGCCATCTTATGGCACCCCTATATTGTCTGTATGGTAAGAGCAGTGGTTTACATCCTTTTTATAAATCTTCTTCTGAGCAACGGAGGGGTATATATAAGTAAAGAGCCACTGGCTATCACCAGGAAGTATTCAAGTTCACCTAAAGATGGATGGAAAAAGGAAAGGCGGAGAGGCAGTTGTATACTTCCATGACACCAAATGGCTTTGGGAATAGAGCTGAACTCACACCAGAGATAAAGTTTGTCTACACTGACTACAATTAATACCACCACCACC
>PVLC010044221.1:0-12275 GCA_004027655.1 Graphiurus murinus
TCCCAAATCCCAGATTTGAGCTGCATTTCTCCATCTGCAAATCAGGGTTAATTATCCTGCCCCACCCGTCTTCTCAGGGCTGGAAGCAAACATATGGGAAAGTGTTTTGGAGACAGAGCTGTTGTCTTATGAAGATGACACGCTTGAAGCTCAAGTTTCTGTTGCCAGATGTGGAGGCCTGGCCAAGCCAAGTCCCAGAGAGTTGGGGTGGGGCGGGGCGCCCACAGTGTTCGGTCCTCCAGCTCCCTCCAGACCGCCCATGCTGGGACCACTGTCCAGTCCCCTCCCCTTGTCACAAGCAGAGGCCTAGTGAGGGAGGGCAAGTAACCGCAGCTGTCACCATGGCTGTTGGGGGGTGGGGAGAAGAGGTTGTCTCTTTCAGCCACACACCCCCAGGCCTGGCCAATGGATCGGAGCAGCAGGAGGACAGGCTCAGTCCTGCCTGGGCTTGTCTGGGCAGCAGGTTCTTTTGCACCTTCGATGGGGGGCCCGAATGTTGCAGAGCCTGTAAAGGCACACGTTAGAGCTCACCCTATAGTGAGACCACTTCTCCTTCTGGTTAAAGGTAGTCCCTTTAAAGGGGGAAGGGGACAAGGGGTGTCAAAGGCCAGACTGTAAGAGGCACTAGGGAGCTGCAAAGGGAAGTGTTTAATGAGCAGACGCCAGCATTCATGGAAATTGTATTTCACACTCCACTTAGCAGCTGATGCCCAATGGGGGGTGGTGTGTGTGTGCGTATTTGCAAGCAACTGTGTGTGTGTGTGTGTGTGTGTGTGTGTGTGTGTGTGTGTGTAAGTCATACACATGCTTCTGGAGTGGAGGTGAGAGAGTAGGAATAAAGCAGAGAGGGAGGGTGGTAAGAGGGGCTAAGGGAATGAATGAATGCTTAGGGATCAGGTGGCAGGAAAGAGCTGGAGCCTGCTTAACTGACTGCTCTTCTGTCTTATCTGCTATTCGTGTGTGTGTGTGTGTGTGTGTGTGTGTGTGTGTGTGTGTGTGTGTGTGTGTTGGGAATTGAACCCAGGGACATTCTACCTCCAAGCTACATACCAGCCCTTTTTATTTTATTTTATGGTACTGGGGATTAAACCTGGGGGCATTCTATCTCTGAGCTATAACCCCAGCCCTATTTTACTTTGAAACAGGGCCTCACTAAGCTGCTAAGGCTAGCTGTGAACTTGTGATCTTCCTGTCTCAGCCTTCCAAGTACTGGGATTACAGGTGTGCCCCACCATGCCAGGCTCTTCTCAGTCTTTTAATCTTGGTTCCTAGGGTTTTAGACTCAAGTTCCCACCTGGGATTATAGGTGTGTGCTACCATGCTCCTGTCTCAGCCTCCCAAGTACCGGCTCTGCCTTATCTGATTAGGGTAGATCCATCTGCCCCAGCCTCTGTTCATGCAATCTTCTGCTACCTTCTCCACACACCCACACCCCAAGATTTGCTGGCTAAAGCTCATAGTAGGGCCTGAACAGGGCTGGGCTACCCAGGCAGCCTCCCTGCAGAAGTAGCCTATGCCAGCCAGGTGTGGTGGCACACGCTTGTAATCTCAGTACTTGGGAGTCTGAGGCAGGAGGATCACAGGTTCGCAGCCAGCCTCAGCTACTTAGTGAGGCCCTGTTTCAAAATAAGGAATAAAAAATAGGGCTAGGGGTGTAGCTTGGAGGTAGAATGTCCCTAGGTTCAATCCCCAGTACCACACACACACACACAAAGTAGCCTATGCCATGGGACCGTAGCTCAGTCTTTTTTTATTTTTATTTTTTTTACGGTACTGAGGATTGAACCAAGGAGCATTCTAACTCCGAGCTACACCCCCAGCCCTATTTTTTATTCTTTATTTTGAAACAGGGTCTCACCAAGTTGTGGAGGGCCTCACTAAATAGCTGAGGCTAGCCGAGAACCCGGTTCCTCCTGTCTCAGCCTCCCAAGTACTGGGATTACAAGCGTGGGCCACCACACCCAGCTCAGCTCAGTCTTCTTAAAATAGATGATTCTCTTCCTGACTCCAAAACCTTCCATGGTTCCCCATTGCCAGCAGAACAAACTTCTGTCTCAACCTGGCATTTGATGTCTAAAACAACCTCTCTAATATCCCCCCAATACCCTAGAAATAGTCCCTTTAGATCCTGGGTTTGATCCCGCACTGTGAGGAGGAGGAGGAGAAGGACCTAGGCTCTAATATCTTCAACATCTTACTCACCAGCCTGCTGGTTCTCCTTCAAGCTTCCAGGTTTTTATTTTTATTTATTACTTTTTTTTTTTTTTTTTTTTTTTTTTTTTGCGGTACTAGGAATGGAACTCAGGGGCATTCTACCTATGAGCTACCCCAGTCCTATTTTTTATTCCTTATTTTTGAAACAGGGTCTCACTAAGTTGTGGAGGGCCTTCCTAAGTAGCTAAGTAGCTGAGGCTGGCCATGAACTTCAATCCTCCTCTCTCAGCCTCCCAAGTACTAGAATTACAAGCATGCACCACCATGCCCAGCTTTAATTTTTTTTTTTTAAGCAGGTGTCTTGCTCCGTTGCCCAAGTTGATGGAATTCATGGCCCAGGTGACCCTCCTGCTTCAGCCTCCTAAATAGCTGTGGGGATGCAGGCCCCAGCACCTGGCTGACTCCAGGCTCTTACAGCCACCTGCCTGGAGGGGATCTTCCTCTGGGTGTCCATCAGGCTTCTTGAATTAACTTCTAGCCAAACCTGTTCCTTTCTGCCATTTCCCACTTCTATAGAAGCCCTGCTAGGAACCCCAAGCCTAGGCAGCATCAATTCTTTTTCCTCATATCCTATCAATTCCTTCTTTCTATTGATTTTACAGCCCCAACACCTCTCCACCTGATCTCCTTGGCTCCACTTGCCCTCCCCTGCCCTCACTCAGCCCTCAAAATTTCTCATGCTCCAACCAGAGAATCCTTCCAAGACACAGTCGTGATTGTTACTCCTCTCTCCAGAAGCCTCTGATCCAGAGTGATTTTCACACCCTGCTCAGGGGAAATCTTGGAGCCTTGGGAAAGTAGCTCAAAGGACAATGGGAGTGATAACAGGTTACCCTTAAAAGAGCAGGGCCCTGATCTACAGAGAAGCTCCACTCTCATCTTTTTTATTTTTATTTTTTGAAGTACTAGGGATTGAACCCAGTGGCATTCTATCTCTGAGCTACACTCTATTTTTTATTCTTTATTTTGAAACAGGGTCTCACTAAGTTGAAGAGGACCTCACAAGTAGCTGAAGCTGGCCGTGAACCTGCGATCCTCTAGTTTCAGCCTCCCAAGTACTGGAATTACAAGCGTTTGCCACCATGCCTAGCTCACTCTCATCTTTTTAATATACTATGCTTCTGTCTTAGCACTTCATTTGAAACCACTAACCTACAATGTCCATGCCTCTTGACTTGATAGCTAAGCACACTCACTGCCTGGTTCCTCTGCTTTCCTCAAGTCTTGCTCCCCTCCCCCTGCCTCTCACACATGTCCGGAATGATGTGTTGTGTCCCAACAGGCCACTCTGCTTGAACCTCTTCTTCATCTAACTAACACTTTCTCATCCCTCACAATTCAGCTCAGGAGTTGGTTCCTCTAGAAAGATCTGCCTGGCCCTCCTGCTCCTAATCCCCACCCAGGACAATGTGGATGTCCTCTGTGCACACTTCTCCTTTAGCATTTAGCAATATCTCCTGCCCTGGTCAGCCTGCAGCTGTGGTTATCTTCCCACGAGGAGATTCAAAAATGAGGCCTTAGAGCACCCTCAGTAACCAGAGAAGCTGAGGGAGAAGTTACTGAATGGATGGATGGATGAATGAATGAATGAATGAATGAGAAGAAAGGAATAGGAAGTGAGTCGATGAATGGGTGACTGATGGGTCTCTCCCAAATCACATGCCATCATTCCAGCCAAGAACCCTATTTTAGCTGTGTGTGGTGGCACACACCTGTAATTCCAATAGTTGGGAGGCTGACACAGGAGGATTGCAGGTTTGAGGCCAGCCTCAATTCAGTGAGACCCTCAGCAACTTAGTGACATTGTGTTTCATTATTTATTTATTTAGTGGTACTAGGGATTGAACCCAAGAGCATTCTACCTCTGAGCTCCATCCCCAGCCCCATTTTTTATTCTTTATTTTGAAACAGGGTCTCATTAAGTTTCAGAGGACCTCACAAGTAGCTGAGGCTGACTGCAAACCCGCAATCCTCCTATCTCAGCCTCCCAAGTACTGTGATTATAAGCATGTGCCACCACACCTGGCTGAGATTGTGTTTTAAAATAAAAATAAAATAGGCTGAGGGTGTAGCTCAGAGGTAGAATACCCCTGGGTTCAACCTTCAGTAACACACACACACCTCCCTATCTCTCTCTCTCTCTCTCTCTCTCTCTCTCTCTCTCTCTCTCTCTCTCTCTCTCTCTCTCGTTTAGCTAACAAGCTGGTGGGAGAGCAGGCCACCCTGTCCAGGTGAGTTCCAGTCTTCTTGAGACCTGTCTAGTGAAAGGGACAACATCTTTTCTATGTCCTGTTTTTTTCTCCAATCTGCTTTTTGATTTAGAGAACTTGGCAGAGTAGGGATAGGGCAGTTGCCTGCGCCTCTCCCTGTCTCCTGGGCTTGAAGAGGATAGTCAGGTCAGCCAGAGATTCTCTGTGTTTGGCTCTGGGCTATCTGAGCTGGGAAAGCAGGGGGCAGGGCTGGCACTGTCTCAATCTGATCAAGGCTTTGTCTTTTCTCTTCTCCCTGGGCTTTAAAAGCTCTGCAGATGTCCTTGCATGCCTGGGGACCTCCATGTACCTAGAGGTGATGAGTCAGGAAGTGGACTGTTTGATGGAAGTGGACTGTTTGCGGTCCCTGCTTTGTGGAGAGCAGGGGGAAGGTGTGTAGCTGGGGGGGCTGCCTCCCTCCCACCACTTGCCCCATGCTCTGGGTAAAGGACAAAGGTGAGAAGGCACCATGTCCCTTGCACTGGGCAGTCCTCTTTCTACTCAGACCTGTCTAGGAACTCAGATTCAGTGCCTGGGACAGGTGACCACATGTCTCAGGGAACTCAGAGCCAGAAGAGGTGGTAGTGGTGTAATGGTACAGAATTGGCCTGAAGATTGTCAAGGTAGGAGGGCAGAGAACGATGAGAAGACAGCCCCAGTGTTGCCTGATAAGCCGAGAGGCTTTGGGCAACTTGAGGCAAAAAATCCATCCTTAGATTCTTCCAGAATTGCCCATGAGGAAAGGTGCACAGCTTCAGAAGGATGGGACCTCTGGGACACAGTGAGGAAGGGCCTGCTAAGCCAGAGCTAGGAGACCCTCCGAGGGTGGAACTGTGAAATCTACTCCCAGTGGAATAAAATGGGAGACCCCAAGTCAAGGTGAAATCTGGCCCCGATGTCCTGGCAACAGTCTCAGGCTGGATTCACACTGTGGCCCCACCCACCCCCTAGGCCTGTCTACAAAAGAGGAGTACTACAAAGAGGTTCAAGGACAGATCCCAGCTAACCAGACCTTCCAGCCCTGCCTAGAGAGAAGGCAACCAGTGGTGCCCACCCATCTAGGAGCTTCCCCAAATCTAGTCCACATGGCAGAGGGCAGACCCTGTGGGGAGTTGAGGAAGCCTGTAAACAAGGATCTAGAGTCTCTAACATACTCAACCGGAGCCTGTCAGGCCCTGGAGGCTTCCCTCTATGGCCTCTGAGTTATTGATCGCCTTACCTAGGAAATCTTTGGCAGACAGATGGCCCGCCTGATGAGAACTCAGGGGCAGCAGACCCCAGCTCTTACTGGACCCCCTCTTACCTCCTGATTTTCACTTTCTGCCTTTCTCTGCTCCTCCTCACACCTAGTTCCTTGGCCTCTAAGCGGATGCCTGCCATCCTCAGTCCCTCGTCTGTGGCTCTCTGCTCCCCAGCTCCCTCCTCCAGGGGATCTTAGGCCCACGGGCTGCTCCCATCCTGGTTGGAGGCTGACCTGCCATACGGGGTCTGTGTGCTTGCCAGACTTGGCTGAGCTGCGGAAGGAGGGCTGGGATTGTGGCTTCTTGAGGTTGTAAATGGCCACGTTGCCGTCATAGTGGCCCACCACCACCAGGTAGGGGTGGTCCACGTGCATGTCGAGACACATGATGCCACTCTCACTGCTGAAGATGTATTCGGGGAAGCTGGGGTTCTTCAAGCTGTAGAGCAGCAGCATGCCCCGGCTCTGCTTCATGAAGTCATCTGCCCAGGAAAGAGGGGTGGCTGCGGTTAGAGGATCCACCTGTTCTGCTTGGGGAGCCCCCTTGTCCCTACCCCACAAGATGGGCAAGCTCTGCCCTGCTCTGCCTGTCAGAGAGCATGGGCTTCTTCTCTGAGTTTCTCTGACTGTGAAATGGAATTATGAGATTTTGCCTATGCTTTCTCTGGACTCATAGAAAGATCCTATAAGCAGTAAAGGTGACTGGACTTAACTGAGGGACAGACAGTTATTCTCTGAATTCTTCCTGGGGCACAGGAAAGGTGGATACAGGCTCAAAGAGGTGCTAAGTAAAGAATGTATGTGGAGCCAGGCGTGGTGGTATATGCACACTTGTAATCCCAGTATTTAAGAAGCTGAGACTAGAAGATCTAGGTTTGTGCCACCCACTTACTGAGGCCCTTCCACAACTTAGTGAAACCCTGTCTCAAAATAAAGAATAAAAAATAGGGCTGAGGGTGTAGCTTGAAGGTAGAATGCCCCTGGGTTCAACCCCCAGTACAAAAAAAAAAAAAATGTGTGTAGGCTTGGGAAGAAGCAGTTCTCTTAGAGGGCATTCAGATGCTCAGTGCAAGAGCAGGATGCTGTCCCAAAAATGCATGGGGGGCAGGGAGAGGCAATGCTCATGTCATCCCAACTCCTCAGCCAAGGACAGGGGCTAAACTTGAATTAACATGAAACTGTGAGCTGGGGGTGGTGGTGCACGCTTGTAATTCCAGCATTTGGGAGGCTAAGACTGGAGGATCCAGGTTCGTGGCCAGCCTCAGCTACCTAGTAAGGCCTTCCACAACTTAGTGAGACCCTGTTTCAAAATAAAGAATAAAAAAATAGGGCTGGGGGTATAGCTTGGAGGTAGAATGCCCCTGAGTTCAATCCCTAGTGCCTCAAAAAAACAAAAACAAAACAACAACAAGAAAAACATGGAACTGTCTAGAGTGAGTCCTGCACTAGGCACCTATGAGTGTCTTCCCATACCTTAGGGCACCATGGTCCCCAGGTGCAACCTGGCTCCAGGCATACTTCCCAAAGTCCCAAGCCACCAGTCCCACTTCCACAGGCCCAGTCAGACTCGGCACAGCTTTTAGTGATCAACACTGGACTACTTAGCAGAGGTCCTTCTCCCTGCTTGCCCTATGTCACACTTGATGCCCATCCTGATACACAGCCACTGAGCAGCATACAGTCCCAGCTTCGGATTCATCTCTCCTGCCATCAGCTCAGGCCTCCCAGCCCCTTCCCCAAGCTCAGAGGAGCCAGAGCTGGAGAGATGGAAGGCCAGTGCAGTCCCCCATCTTGGGGGCCCTATGCCAAGGCTACCTTTTGGCCAATAGTCCTTTCTACCTTCCCTGCTCCAGGGCTTCCTCCTTTGTCCCTGGCAAATGCAAGGCCTGGGACCTCATGACAAAGTAGCCAGTTCTGAGGTGTGGAGTCCATGGATAGGAGGGGCAGGGAGGCAACTCCAACTTGACTATTTGTTAAGTCATTCTCTTGGTCTTATTTTTAAGGCTGTCCCTACTCGAGAGAGTGTCTGAGTGGAGCCCTGGGCTCATGGTATGAGCTCAGCTACTAGCATAGCCCAGATATCTCTGCTCTAAGCACTCTAAAAAAACAATCTGAGCTCTGGCTGGGAGCAGGAGTGGCCAGGAGGCAGGCTGGCCTTAGAAGGGTACCGCTGAAAGCTGAGACCATTAGGCATGCCCACCAGAACAACTCTCTATGGGAAGCTCACCTTCCCTTGCTGGACTAATCCTCAGCAGCTCTGAGACTCCAGTCAGGAACCCCTCCTGGGTCACTCCCAAGGGAGGCCACACATAAAAAGAAGGAGATGCACGTGGGGTAAAAGGTTCCAGGGACTAGCCTGAGCCATAGGGAGGGTATGCTATAATTCAGAAAGGAAAATGCTTCTGTTCTGGGGGAAGTGAGCCTCCCAACAAAGAGGAGAAGCTTGGGGCTTCCAGATCCCCAGGAGTCAAAGCTGGGTTATAGTATGCCTGGCTCTATCTCAAAGCCAGTAGGAGGCTGGCTTTGAGATAGGTGGGGAGGAGCTGGCTATAGGGGTCCCTTGACTCTCAAGAGAGAGCTGGCTGATGAGGATCTTTCCTGTCCAGAACATAAAGGGCTTGAACTTTGCCCTTGCAAGTGCAGAGTATTCATGACCAGTGAAGCCAGGAAAGGAAGGTGGGAAGCCCCAGGCTGACTTAGTAACTCTGTATGAAGGACATCTCTTACCCACTCACAGAGCCACTGGGACTAGAAGCTGGAATCATGACTGCTAATTTTATGTGTGTGTGTGTGTGTGTGTGTGTGTGGTACTGGGGATTGAAACGAAGCACATTCTACCTCTGAGCCACACCCCCAGTCCTATTTTATTGTTTATTCTGAAACAGAGTCTCACTAAGTTGCAGAAGGCCTTGTGTTGCTGAGGCTGGCATCAAACCTGTGATCTTCTTGTCTCAGTTTGCCCACCACGCCTGGCTCCCAATATCCTTTTTATAGCTGAAACGATCCTGCTCTGGTAATCTGGTCTCTACACAAAGGTATAAAAAGCAGGGGAAGCCAGGCACAGTGGCTCACACTTGTAATACCAGTCTTTGGGAGACTGAGACAGGAGGATTCATGGCCAGCCTCAGCTACTTAGTGAGGCCCTCCACAACTTAGTGTGACCTTGTTTCAAAATAAAGAATAAAGAATAGGGCTGGGGGTATAGCTCAGAGGTAGAATGTCCCTGAGTTCAATCCCCAGTAAAGAAAAAGCAGGAGAAGGGGGCACCAGACGGAATGGAGTAGTGGTTACCAGCAAAGCCAATCCAATCCCTCCAGGTTCTGGAGTAGAAGATGTGTCAGGGAGAGAGCTGTCCAGCATGAATGATTGTACAGGGAAAATCATGGATTTCATGAGAGAGGGACACAGCGCACAAAGAATCATAGCAGCTCCCAGTCCATATCCATGCTGACATTAAGCCCCATTTCCTCAACTGGACTTTAGTAGTCTCTGTTACTTGCAACCAAATGAGTTCTTTGACACAGAAATCATGGTTCCTAATCATGACTGCTACATGTTTCCTAATTCTGCCAAACCACACCAGGAAAGCAGAGAAAATCCTCATTACCTGGGATTTCCTCCTGACTCTATCTTATACTATGAACTCATCCCTGACTCCAGTGGCCCCTCTGAGATCTCATTGTTCCATTCTCTTTGGTATACACAGCATGACATCACAGCTCAAACCTCCACTAGTCCTGACATGATATCATCATCTCATCTTCCCAAAGTCCTTAAATGACATCACTACTCAAACCACCAATGGTCCTCGGTGATATCATCACTCAGTGACATTATTGCCTAATCCTCCAACACTCCTAGTATGGTGTCACCAACCAGGTCACCAATAGTTGCACTTATGACATTAGCATCAGGGTCTCAGTTACCAATGATATCTAGAGTTGCATCAGACTCAAAGCTGCAGAGCCTTGGGTCCTGGTCCCCCAGGGGTACCTTGTTCTGAATGCCACAAACTTCCTGACTTTTTAGAGAAAAGATATCTGAGGGTCTAGTGAACCAGATGGGAACCCCACACCCCTCCATTGTACAAAGAGGCAGAGACTCAAGTCTGGGGCCAGTGAAGGAATTCTAGGCCATAGGATTTCAGTAAGTATATGTGACTGGGTACAACAGGAGGAGGAATGGAGGGAGTGAAAAAGGGGTAGAGTGAGAAAGAGAGAAATTATGTTGGCCTGGTTTTTGACTCTGAGATGGAGGGAGGGGCTCGCTGGCCAGGACCTGGCTTTCCTGCTTCGCTCTGTGCTTTTGGTCCTGTTGCATTGTAATCTCTCCTGCACTGTCTAGAAAAAGTCTATAGTCCAGGAGGACCTTCTCTAGGAGGACTTGCAGACCATTCAGCCACCAGTGCTATCTCTTCTGTAAGGTCTCCCCCTCCCCATACATGTTGTCAGGTCTTTTCCTGGGCCTGCCATGAAGGACAGAGGGAGCACTCTTGGCTTGTTCCATGGCAGGCTTGCTCTTTCTAGTGACAGAGTTGCCTCTTGCTAACCATGCTCTGCTGGACAATCACTAAGGCCTCCCTGACTCTACTCTTCAATGATCCACAAGATTCAGGGGAGGAGAATGAACTGCCTATTTGATAGAGCCTGATGTGGCAGTTCTCAGAAAGCCATGATCTCAGATGAAGGGATTAGCGAGAGGGTGTGTGGGTATGGATGTGTGTATGCGTGTTTGTGTCTAATTCTATCACAGACTAAAGCTCTGTATTAAGTTTCCCCTGCTAGAGCCCTAGCAGAACAGTGCTCAACGAAGCACACTCTTCTTGAACTGGCAACCGTCAGTGGGGCCTCAGACTACAACTCTGCCCCTGCACCAAAGGCAGCAAATAGCTCTAGGTCCTGGGGGCCCCTCTGGTGAATTCTGGCTGTCAGGAGAACCCTGGGCTTCTACTTGGATTCAGGGAGAACAAGGCAGGCAGAGGTCACGTTGGGGCACCAGACTAAAGCCGGGTCAGTAGTCAGTAGGAAGTAGATGCCAAACTGCAGAGACAAGGATACCATGCCAGCCTCAGACATCAGGCTGCCTCTTGTACTGTGGCATCCTAAACGAGGCCTGCCCAGGCCTGGCTCCAAGGCAGCAGCTGTTGATGACTCCCTTATTAAGTCATGCAAGAGGCACTTGGAGGGGGTGTGTGGTAGGCAGAATAGTGCCCCCCCCCAAATGTCCACATCCTAATCCCCAGAACCTATAAATATGTCACTTTGCATGGCAAAGGGGACTTTGCAAATGTGATTAAGTTAAAAACCTTGAGATGGGGAGATTATCCTGGATTATCTGGGTGGATTTAATGTAATCACAAAGGTTCTTATAAGGGAAAAAGGAAGGCAGGAGAGTCAGAGACTGAGACGTGACGACAGAAGCAGATGTCAGAATGATGCGATTGCTGGCTGGAAGAGGGCCACGTGCCATGGAATGCTGGCGGCCTCTAGACACTGGAAAAGAAAAGGAGACAGGTGCTCCCCACAAGCCCCCAGAAGGAACACAGCCCTGTTGACACCTGACTGTAGCTGAGTGGAACTCATTTTGAACTTCTGACCTCCAGAACTGTAAGCTAATACATATGTGCTGTTTTAAGCCATTACCCTTGTGGCCATTTGCTACAGTGGCAATAGGAAACTAATACTGTAGGCATTCAGGGAAGGTTGACCCAAACTCTACTTTTCAGAGTTGGAGACAGAGGCTCCCATAGATGGCACTTTTTCCTGGGACAGGATGGAAGCAGTCCCTCTAGAAGTTGGGGGATGGATGCAATGATCCTGACGATTCTGATAACAATAATGAAACTCTCCTTTAGTTTCCCATCCCCAGTCCTGCCATCTTGGACTCCAGGAACAGAAATGCCCCTTGTGTCAAGGTTTGCACAGCCTCCAGAGGTAGGGGACAAGCCCACTGCTGGCCTGAGAAAGGGCACTGGTCACTAGAGGGCTCCAAGCCTCAAGCGTGGCCCAGAGGCCCTGGTGCCAAGCAGGCTCGAACTTCCAGGCACTGAGGCTCTTCCAGGCATCCTCACTGGATTTGAAGTGTATTTGAACAGTGTGGGAAATAAGAGCAAGGCCTTGGAGACAGAATACATCAAGCGGGACATTTAATTTGATTTAGGGAAAATGAGGCAAACATTTGAGAACCTAAATAACTAACCAGTAATTAAACTAACAATGGGAATGCCCTTGCACTACAACCAAGCAAGCATAGTGGCCTTTATGGACTGTATTTACAAAGAGACCTGACAACATAATTAGTCCTGTAAATTTTACGCAGCCTGCAGCTGAGGAGTGATGGATTTTGTGTGTGGAGGATGAACGAGGAGAAATGAGGTGGATGAATTTCCATTTTCAGTAAATGAAATTAACACTGCTTAATTAGTGAAGCTGACAAATAAATGATCAGGAAAGATTTAAATCCCTATGAGTGTATCTGTGGCCTCGGCAGGCCCAGAGACAAGCCAGGATATGGTAGGACAGAGTAGGAATGGGTTTAGAGTTAGGACTTGGGGCCTGCCAGTGGCCCCTTTT
>PVLC010044222.1:0-12247 GCA_004027655.1 Graphiurus murinus
AAACAGAGCTAGAATATAAATCCATGTACCCATTCATAATTTTAAAGTTATTGTTCTATTCTCTCATCTTTTGTCAGTTGTGCCTTTCTTATCTAGCACATTCAATGCAGGTTAATAGATCATGGCTGCTCAATGAAGATACTATCTGATGGTTTCTTCATTATCTCAAAATGAGGCTTCAAGGGTTTGCTTGAGCATGGGAAGATATCATGGAGAATGATGTTCTGACCTGGAATGTTTCTAACCAAAGTTGACACTGACCATTTCTATTCACATTTTGTTGGCTAACAGAAGTCATGTGGACACACAGCTGGGAGTGCTATCCCACATGTGTAGTGAGAGACAAAGAACTGAAAAGATTTGTATATAGCACTCATGTTTACTATACCTAAAAGTGACAATTTATATCATTGGCATTGACTTCCACTGTAACTCATATCTAATATCTTGCGTTAGATTCCCTAATTTCTAATAGTTAATTGAGACATATCATACTTAAAACCAAACCTCTTATTATAGGAGTTATTATACCTGCTTACCCCACAGCCTTTTAAGTTTCTTTTTTTTTATATTATTCAAGTTGAAAGGATCTTGGAATTTTCCTTCACTTTCATATTTTCCTACACTTCATATTCAATCCAAACACTTGGCTTCAAAATATCAGATTTTGTCACTTATAAGCATATTCATCATTGGTCACCCTTATCCAAACTACTCATCTAAATTTGTAGGCAAAGCATTCCTTGGAAAACAATGCAATGTTTCTACATTACACATAAAGTAAAAGTTAAAAACCTTAACACTTCTTCTAAGAACCCTCCATGAGCTATCACACCACCCCATGTCTTGTTAAAATTATCCCTGTAACTCTTTCCCACATTCTATTCTAGCTACACTGGCCTCCTTGACATTTCTTGTACATATGTGTCAAACCCTGTCATAGGGCCCTGAAATTATTTTTTCTCTCTGCCTATAATAATGTGTAGAGTGGATAACTTAGTCATTTCATTAATCCAATAATCAAGGTTAACATGACTTGTAATAAGCCATGTTGACATCAAGTGTTCCTGGGAATAGTATTTCATCTTTGCCGTATTCTTCTAAAACATATAATCCCAATATAATCATGAGAAAATATCAAAATTGAATTGAAGGACATTTGTAAAATATCTTTGCACTGCATTTCAAAGATTTCAAGGTAATAACATGCCTCAATAGGCTATCCATGTGATTCAAATGCAATATCTTTCTCCACTTTCAGATAATCTGAAAATTATTTACATAAAAACTATAATTTGTCATATAGAAGCATTGTGTGACCACATTAAGCCATATATTTATAATTTTCCTATGTGCATTACAATATTGAAGCATTTTATATTTTACTAATCTAAAAGTGAAATGAATTATATAGTCTAATATAAATAGATGGAATAAAATAGCTTTAGTTCCACTTTAAAGTGATGTTCTATCTCCTTTATTTTATCAGGAGCAAACCATTTTAATGCATATATAATAAGATAAGAAAATACATACACACATATATACATACTAACAAAATAGTTATCATATTTTCTCATTTATGATAAAGCAGTTGTCTTGATTGTGGAGTGTTTAAAATACTGTAACTTGATTCTGACAGTTGAAGGTCAAACAACATTGATAAGATGTATGATATTTTTTCTTGGTGCATAGTGGAGTCATAAAGTAATTTTATGGAGTGTGGCGAATACCTGAGAACAAGGGGGTACCTGCCCTGAGCAAAGTACTATCTGTTATTTAGTGAACTACATTTAACAAAGTGTCAACATTGTATTACCAATAAGCAAGCATGATTAACTTCTAGTGATTATAGTTTATGGCAGCAGGGTATTTTTGTCCACTGTGCAAAGAAAAGATTCTCAAAACAATGACCATCCAATGAAGGAATGAATTTAGTTATATAAGTTGCATTCTCTATTTTTAGTAAAGATTGAGAATTCTGATTTAAAACATTATAGAACTCAAATATAAAATAATTTTATGACCTTGTAATCAGTTATAGTAAGATCTATCTTAAATTATTTTATTAGTGCATTGCTTTTATATGAAGATTCAGAAAAAAAAAACATTAGTTATTTATAGCAATTAAATGAAGATTACAAGGCAGAAGAGAACAACTCACTATTCATTGAATGCTATATTATAGTCATAAAATTCTTAAGAGACATATTTTACCCAGTCTACAGTGGATGGGCCTTAGTATGAAAAAAGACGAAAAATTGGATTAGCTTATGTTTTTTGGGGGCTGCAGATGGTATGATCAAACAATTATAACAAAATATAGTTGCTTTAATATTGAAAGCTTTAGGAGTTGAATATAGCCAAAGAAATTACTGATGCTATAAGATGAGAGTCAATATATGTGTGCCCACTCAAAAGAAGTGAAAAAATTAATGAAAAAACAAAGTCTCAATAGAAGACCAAATGCTGCCTTAACCAATAATTAACCATAGGATATATAAATTTGGAGGTCATTGCTGACTTTGATAAGGATTTTTCTGATGAAGTAATAAAGCTAATGACTAAAGTGGGTTCAGGACAATGTGGAAGGAGAAGAATTGATATAATACAGGAAAATTAATGTAAAGGGAGCATATTTGTTAAGCCTAGCTAATGGAGAACATGCAGAGAAAGTCTTATTTCTTTAAAAAAGGAGTTATTAGACCATTGTTGCTAGCAGGAATTATTCAGTTAAGTGAAAAATAACTGATAATGTTGGCAAGTGAAAGAACAATTACTGAAATAATATCCTTGCATAGATAATGGTGCATGGGTTCTAGGAGCACATAATTGGAGAGGTTTGCTTTACCTAGCAGGAAACAGGAATTGCACTTTCTTAGAAGAATAGATGCAGATAGGTGAGTGGATACCGTGGGAGAAACATGTGTAAATTATGGTTAATTTCTCAGTGAAATACAAAATACTGAGGGAAAACATAAAGTTACAAAACTTGTCTATGAAATGATATGTAATGCTGCATGAACCAAGAAAATGTAGTAGAACTGCTGGACATCATTAAGGACACATTAAAAATTGTCAAGAATATCAGTTGACAAGATATTAACTCCCTCCCCCCCCAACACACACACACACACACACACACACACACACACACACTTCAGTAACACTAAGTTAGGTGGATCAAACCTAAACTGAATATATCCAGAGTTGAAGTTTTGCTTGACATATATGATAAAGAATAGGTAAAACCTTAATTAAAGTCAACTCCTTATACATATGGCAGAGGGATAAGTGAAAAACTGAATAGTCATGAATATAGGATAGGGGCATTTAGAATGACTGTCCTCTGGGACCTCATAGCACAGTGGTTGCAAGTCAGATTCTAGGATTCTCTTTGATAAAATGAGAAAGAAATCTTGTATTGCAATAAGTGTGTAGTAGGTTTTTTATGAGTGTCTTTGAATAAATGATGTTTTAAGAGACATAATGTCATGAAAAAGACTAAGTTGTATATTAAAGACACTATAATTCAGGTTCCACTGAAAGGATTATAGTCAGGAAGAGGAGATACTACAAGGGATACACTAAGTTGAGCTGGGAGATTGTGTCTGAGTCCTCTCATTCTTGCTCTCTTGGTGCAGATGAAAGGAATTAGGAACACGAAATCAAGAGCATCTTGGTCACGGAGACAGAACTATGTGATCTCAGCAACCAACACCATCCTTGAATCCATTCTCTAAGTTTCCAGACTTCCACCTCTACAGTAGCCTACTCAAACATTATTAAATGATAAATCCAGACAATAACATCTATAGCAAATTTATTGTCTTAAAACCCCAACTCCCTCTGTCCTCATTTTTATTTTTTCTTTTCCTCAGAAAATATACTGCAGCATAGAATGGCAAAGACAGGATGATTTTTTACCACTAACTTTTGTTTAGGGCAGCTATCAATGATGATCTAACTTTCTGTCTTTGCTTCAGTGATTCTTAATAAGAAAATTAATGTAGAAAATAGGAGGAAAGTGGGTCTTATGACACTTTTCATATTAAACACTTCCTTTTAAAAGTAAGAAATAAATATTCCTAGAATGTAAAATGTTAACAAGGAAAGTGGTTATAATGCACCTAATGTTAGTATTTGCTAGTATAGATTATAAATGAAAAAAGCAGGAGAAAATATTAATGTAAACTGCTTTAAAAGAGGCTTTCAAGAAACAGGTAATATTTGATAAAATATCTGTGACTGAATGTATTGCCCTTTCCTTTAAAGGGCAAAGTTGTTACAGAACACTTCAGCATGTCCATGTTTAGTGTCCAGTGGTCTATCTTGTGACAAAATTCAATTTTTAAGTCTGTGGTGAAAAAAAAAAAGGCTTTCAATTACCCTATTTTTATAATGTTTAACATTTGTGTAATTTGCATTCTTTGAGAACATAAAAATTAATTGTAAGATAGGCAGAAATAGACAGAGTAAGTAACTTTTCTGGTACCTATGTAGGTGTTCTATGTCTTCAAGATTGTTTGTAATGAGTTTATTCTGAAAAAATTACAAATTAATGTTTTCAATAGGATATGTTATTCTATTGCCAGTTGCAGATGAGAGCAGTTTTGATGCAATAAAGACTTTTTTGGTAAAAATTATATAAGTAACTGATAATATACTTAGTAAAACATTCTAAGAAAATGTATGAAGATATATTCTCAAAGCACATCCCCAAGATGTTTATCCATGTCCTGATAAAATCCATGGTAAGATAAATTTAGGAAAACTAGTTTAAACCAGGAAACAGTTTAAGTAGTTCAGCTTCTGATATTTGGTGCTATTTTATAAATTTATAAAATGGAAATATGTTTGTATGTATTTCTCCAAAACACTGATATCCAGAAAATAATTTTATCTAGAAATATAGTTCCACACTTACACAGTTTTGGAATGCAAAAGTGTGACATTTGTTTTTCATTTTTCTCTTTATTATAACATGTGTAGAGATGAAAGAAGTGGAAATTAACATGACTGGCAAATAATTGTTCTACAGTAAAATGAATTTAGAAAGCACTGGTTTTTAAGAGGTATAAACAGGGATTTGGAATCAGAGTATTTTTCTTTTATCTCTCTGCACTGTAGTATATTAAGCTTTTGATCCCTTTAGTGTCATTTAACTTTCTCTTCTCTCAGAATATTTATCTTTGAACCAGGCATGGTAGTACATTCCTGTTATCCAAATACTTTGGAGGCTGAGACAGGAGGATTCCAGGTATTACAGCAGACTCAGCAACTTAGTGAGACCCTCAGAAAATTAGTGACACCCTGTTTCAAAATTTAAAAAAACACAGGCCTAGGGGTATAATTTGGAGGTATAATGTCTCTGGGTTCAATTTCTAGTACCAAGAAAAATGAATATTTATCTCTGAACTAGGATATTTAAACTAAAAATGTCTGAAGGCAATTTTAACACCTGATGAACTGGCTTTGGGCCTACTAACTGTGAAGCTGTACTTTCTGAAATAAACTCAATTTTGAAATGGAGAGTACTCAAAATATTGGGGGTATACTTTGTCATATTGTGGTTTCACCAAATTCATATGTTGAAGTCCAAATTCAGAGTACTTAGAATGCGACATCACATAGAAATATCGACTTTATTTTTTGTGGTACTGGAAATATGAGTCTTGCAGATGTATTTAAAGAAGAGGATAGGTCCCACTCCAGTGTGACTAGTAACCTTATGGCAGAAATTTAGCATTGACACACCTGTAGGAACAATGCAATGAGAACATGGAGTGAGAGGTGTCAATGATGCCCCTACAAGTCAAGGAATGTCAACAGCAGCAAACCAAGAGAGGCTAGAGAAGGAGACATATCATGGATTCTTCCTTACAACCTCAGAAGAAATCAAATTTTCGAAATTCTTGGCCTTGGACTTCTGGCCTCCAAATTTGTGAGGCAGAAAGTTTCTGTTGTTAGGGGACTTAATGTTATTGGGAACTCAGTTTTTGCAACTTTGGGATTTCAAATCTAGAAAACTAATTAGGTACATAGTCAGACAGTGAACAGCATACCAGGACTTTAAAGTTAACATGCATTTGTGTACTGACAGGGTTTCCACTTAGAGAATCCCAAAACAGTCACTGAGCAATTATTTTTCAAGTTGGTACTTTTAAAAAAATTACTATGTTTATAAATATCTCATATGAGAGAGGGAAAAGTAGAGCTGAACTAAAAATGCAGGAGAAATGAGTCATTTGAGCTCCTCACTCCTACAACTGCCTAATTACTCCAGTGGACGATGTCTTGTGGCTTATAGAACTTTAGGACCTAGAATGACAGATTTCTCACTGGTGGATCATATGGATGGATACATATATATATATATATATATATACATACATATATATTTATGTATATATATGTATATATATAACCATATATATATATGTATATATATATATATAACCTTCATATATATATGTATATATATATAACCTTCATATTTCCTTCCAAATCTCACTGCCACTAGCACTTTTTTAGCCTCTTTGTTATCATTCTATCATATTTCCAGTGTCACCCATATGATGCTATATAACTTTAGTAGCAATAATAATAATGTTACTCATAACAGCATTAATCAAACACTTTCTATATATCAGACACTGCTCTACATTATATTAATTCTATTTGTTCTTAAACAATCATGAGACACTGTAAATTAATACTCAACCAATTGTTTTAGAATACTGTAAACCAATACAATTCCTGAACAATATAAATAAAGATGTTTTAGCCGGGCATGGTGGTGCACGCTTGTAATCCCAGCATTCGGGAGGCTGAGACTGGAGGATCCAGGTTCGCGGCCAGCCTCAGCTACTTAGTGAGGCACTCCACAACTTAGGGAGACCTGGTTTCAAAATAAAGAATAAAAAATAGGGCTGGGGGTGTAGCTCGGAGGTAGAATGCCCCTGGGTTCAATCCCCAGTACTGCAAAAAAATAAAAATAAAAATAAATAAAAAATAAAGATGTTTTAAATTATACATGACTTTTATATATGCCATAATTTGTTACTGGTCTCTTTCTATAAGTTTGTAATTTTCTTCTAATTTTTGTATATCCTACCACAACATTGAATCCTGACTATGCAATATACTCCACAAAACATTCAATAAATATAGCCAACAGAATTTTATATTTATAACATTATAGAAAAAATTATGAAGTAATTGTGTATTTTTCATTATAAGTATTTTCTGTGTTTAAGAAAAGTATGTTATTTTAAGAATAATAGCTTTCTACCAAATACTGTTAATACTAAACATAAATGGATTATAAGTTATTCTTCTTTGTAAACTGCCATTTGTATGTAAAAATGCAGTACTCAAAATAGAAGAACAAATTGACTTGATAATTGCATATGAGAAGATTACAGATCTGATTATATTTTAATTTTCTAAGCTTCTGTGAAATAGACAATAAAAGTAACAATAGAAAGTTAGGTTTATATTGTCACTGCTACTTATTACCTTTTCGCTATGTGATATTTGCAAGTCATAATCCCTTGAAATCTGATTTTACTCTTAGTAAAGTAAGGGATTAGTTAGGTGATTTATAACAGTGTTTTTAACTTTAAAATCTGTTATATAATGCAATATATATAGCCTTCAAATTTTAGTGTTATTTGTAATAAAAATCTTGAAACTAGCAAACTAATAAAAAATTTGAAGTGTCAAAAAAAGCTAGGTATGGTGGCACATGCTTGCAATCCTAGTACTTGTGAGGCTGAGGCAGGAGGATCACAGGTTTGTGGCTAGCTTCAGCTACTTAGGGAGGCCCTCCACAACTTAGCAAGACTCTATTTCAAAATAGAGAAGAAAAAATAGAACTGGGGGTGTAGCTTGGAGGTAGAATGTCCCTGGCTTCAAACCCTAGTACTGAAAAAAAAGAAAAAGAAAAAGAATGAACTTTAAAATTTAACAGAAAATTATCTTGTCTGTAATTTCAAATGCAAAGTAATATATATAAGCACAAATAGGAAAAATAAAGTCTACATATCATATTTTCATTTCACTCTTTTTATCTTGTTCTACTTCTCTTCTCAATTACCAATCTACCCATCTCTGACCTCAGTACATAAAAATTCACTAAGTTTTTCTCTAGTTGAGTATTATATTCTCACTTAATACACTTAAATGGAGATAAAATTAACTAAGAGGGTAAAGAAGAAATTTTATTAGTTATGTTTCACTCATAAGAGTAAAGACTAAAGAAGTAGTAAGGGCTAAAAGCTAATATTCTAGCTTGGATGAAGAGTAGTGAATTATAAAAATATAATAAGACAAAGAGGTTTGGGTTAGGGCAGTTAATTGTGGAAAGCGAGTAGGAGATAAAGAGTGAATTTAACAAGATTTATTGGCACAAATTTCTCTTTGCTTGGACTCCTGGTCATTAGTGATATGAATGTTTTTCTTCTTGCTTGTATAAGGAGGGCACTATTTACTACATGGAAGTTTTATCTTCTATCTTCAGGAGAAAAAGGAAGGTCAGAGTGCCCTTCTCGTATATACTATTTTCCAAGTGTCTTTACTCAAAATAATCAATATGGCAAAGTAGCATATTTGGAGATGGCATGTTCTGAAACCTGTCAACAGAAAATCAATATTTTACATTCTTTTTGTTTTTACCATTTATGCTCATAGTTTTACAACTACCTTGTTTATTGAAATACACTCGGCATTTTTATATTAAGCTATTTTCTAATGGTTCCAATTATATTTTTTTCAGGTGCTGCCAATATTTGAAGCTTTGCAGGTCAAATAGGTTTTCTATCATTTCTGTTTCTCTCTTCCATTGCATTATTTCCTTGTAAATTTGTCATTTTTCAAAAGAGAACTTCAAGATGTAGTTAAATCAAATTCTTCTGAAGACGATCTCATGATTCCATTTCTAAAATTTTTTGTTAGATTTTTTTAAATTTGTAATCATAACTACTAAGAGTTTAAGCTGTAAATTCATGAGAAGACTGGTTTGGAGTTGCCTATTTTTAGAGTAAATTTTTGTCTACTTCTCATCTCTAAAGTCAAGAAAGGACAAACATTTTGCTGGTTTCTTATATGCTTAGTTGCTTCTTTGCTTGTTTAGTACAGATACAGTTTAATTCTTTTTATATTGGGGTAAAATATACATAACTTGAAATCTGCCATTTTAATCATTTTAAATCCATAATTGAGCAACATTAGTTGATTCAGTGTTGTAAAGTCATAATTTAATTTCAATTTTTTATGACCCCAAAAAAGAAATTATGAACCAGTTAAATAACTATATTTTCCCAATACCTAATAAAGCATAATTCTTGCTTGTATAAATTTGCCTGTTTATTTTATTAAAGTATACTCACACAATATCTTTCTATGACTTATTTCACTTGGCATTATGATTCCAAGGTTTATTCGTGATGTAGCATGTTTCAGAACTTTTTTTATTGGCTGAATAATATTCTGTTGCATAGACATCTTTTGTTTATCCGTTCATCTTTGATAGACATATGAGTTGCCCCCCCCACATCTTTTTGCTATTGTATATACTGCTGTTATGAACACTCATGTGCAAATTTTGGCTTGAATTTCTGTTTTCAAGTGCAGACATGCATCATTTAATGATGGGGGTACATTCTAAATAATGCCTCATTAGGTGACTTCATCCTGTATGAACACTGTAGAGTGTACCTACACAATGTAAGATGGCTACATCACTAGGCAATATATTCTATAAGAGCACCATTGAACAAAACATTGCTAAACAGTATGTGACTAATTGAGCATATAAGTAGGTGTGGAATTGCTTCATTATATGGTAATCTTCTACTCAACATTTTAAGACTTCCAAACTTTTTTCCACTGAGGCTTGGCCAATTTACATTCCCACCAGCAATATTGGAAGGTTTCAATTTCTCCTCCAATACTATTATTGTGTTGTTGTTGTTGTTGTTGTTATTATTATTATTATTATTATTATTATTATTATTATTATTGTCATTCTAGTTAATGTGAAACCATAGCTCAATTGTGTATCATTGGAAAAATATCTATTTGAGTCTTTCATCCATTTTCAATTGGGCATTTGTATTTTTGTTGTTGAGTGATTTTTTAAATGATTTGCAAGTCTTTTCTCATTCCATTTTTTTTCTTTTTTGTGGTGGTGGGGGGCCAACCTAGGGCCTCATGCATGATAGACAAGTGCTTTTTCAGTAAGCTATACACACCAGCCCAATTTTCTTGGTATAATTTGACTTACAAATTGGAGTTGGCCCAAATGTCTGTATCAAATGACTCTGCATAAATTAAGACTGATAGATTTTAAGTTGAAACATCCTCTGCTCTGCATTGTGTATGTGAGACACTTGCAAGGAGGGATAGAGAAAAGAGGAAAAGAAATATTCAAGTCATGGCAAGAGACTACACTTGGTCAGGACAGAAAATTCTGCCCAGGAAGTAAAGACATATGAGAGAAGAGAATTAAGCTTTGAAGAATTTTAGAATTATGGTTTGGTCTATCTCTCTTATCTTTCATGTGAAAGGGCAGGATGGGTGAAAAGAGTCTACACCAGCCAGTTTTATCCAAGGATTTGGGCTCCTATTGTTATTAAGTGATAATTTACCTAGAAATTAATATTATGGGACAGTAATCTTTCTTCCTCAGTTCTTGCTTCTTGAAAGAATGATTTCAAACAGAAAACTCAAATAGAGATTATAACAGACTTAAGAAGTGGGAGCACAGTAAATAAAAGAACGCCAGGTAAAGGGAATTACATTTCAGAGAAGGTATCCAAAGAAAGTGTATGTGTGTGTGTGTGTGTGTGTGTGTGTGTGTGTGTGTGTGTGTGTGTGTGTGTGAGAGAGAGAGAGAGAGAGAGAGAGAGAGAGAGAGAGAGCGCCTTAAGGGCCTTTTAGCCAGGATTAAAAATCATATGGAAGAAGGAAGTTTTACTCCAGAGAGAAGGTCTAAAGTAGTTTGTTTCACAAGTGGAAAAAACCTTGGCATTATCCAGAAGGTGATTTTTATTAGCCCAGAGCCCCTCCTCATGCATATGCATTTTGGCAATCACTATGTCTTTTCCAGCTGCACCTTAGTATTTGGTGGTGTTTCCACCCTTTCCTATGGGGAGGCAGGTCTAAATGAAGCCCTACAGCTCTCTACTATCTCTGCAGTTTCTTAACCACAGCTATTTTTATTTAAAAGGACCTGATTAATCTCTTCCTACATATGTTTCAGGTCCTTTCCAATCTAGTACACCTGCTTCTCTATCTAAGTACCTAACAATTTGATTTTTCAAAGCTGTGACCTTTCATTTCATTGATAACAATGTGTCGATTTCTCAAAACTGGCAAAACAAATATCTTGTTAGTGGGAAATATATGCATAATTCTACACTGTGATGAAAAACTGATTAGCTTATAAGATACAGTTCTGGAATGTTGTTTTTGGTTTTTTAATTACTCCTTTTCATTTTGTAGTGCTTTGTAGATAAACATCAAAATATAATTTCCTTTCCTCTCATGACTCAACACATTTTATTCTTGTTTTGCAATTTATTTGACCATAAGATTTCTGAATGCTCCTCAAAAGTTACAAATGAAATAAAAAAGGCTTGACAGAAGAATTAGATAAAGGGATTAAATATTGTTTGAAGTCTCTTACCATAGAAACTTGACAGCCTATGGCTCATATCTGAGTGAAATGATTATTACCTGCATCTTCTTAACAGTATTTACCAGTAAAATATATTGGGTATTTACCCAACAAGTCTTAAATTAGCACTGTTTTATTTCCCAAATTGCCTATGGTTTCTTTCTATTTTCTTGGTGTTGTCATTTGATTAGTGATTGCTAGTCTTAATGTTATAGTGCCCTTAAGAATATCTAATTTTTTAAATGGAAATATGTATTTGGTTGTAGCCATACTCAAAAGTGCATGCCACTTATTAAACCTCTTAGACAATAATGTAAAAATAAATTTGAGCCATACCAGTAGGATATAAAGTTATGTTTCAGAAGCAATGTTCATAATTAAGAACTCAAACCAATGTTAGCAATTATCAATAGAAACAAACATACAATAAACTGCAGAAAGAGACAAAGAGTGACTTCAGAGGTTGCAGTGTTTGTTCTCATACTAGAAATTATAGTACAACCATGTGAGATTCTGCATCCAGCAGTGGTAAATGAGTTAGATCCTTAACAACACCCCCCCCCC
>PVLC010044223.1:0-12233 GCA_004027655.1 Graphiurus murinus
TTTTATTTTTGTTGTGAAACAAGGTCTTGCTAGTTTGATCAGAGTCTCACTACTTGCTGAGGCTGTCCTAGAACCTGTGATCCTCCTGTCTCAGCCTCCCAAGTACTGGGATTACAAGCATGCACCACCACGCCCAGCTTATTAAAGGAGTTTAAGTAGGAGAAAATGGTCACAGAACTCAGCATAGGGTCAGTCACCCTCATTTTTACTGCAGTAGAAAGGTTTCCTTCTGCAGACCCCTCAAAATGAGGAAACAAAAGACTTAACCAACAAACAGCATCATAAAGACGAAGAATCCTGAAATGTAGAGCAATGTACACACCGGCTACAATCACTTTCTCAGGTTAAAACCTAGAGAGGAGCCGGCTGGCCACCTCAGCAGCAGAGCTGAGCCCAGAAATCTTGACTCCAAACTCCCAAGCCAGAGCTCTCTCTGCTTCCCTCTCCTGGATGGGTGAGAGGAACACAGACAGTGGGGCTGATGAAAAGAGGGCAGGAGAGAAATCAGGGCTGGCAGGGACACAAAAGCCAGCCAGCTTGGTCCAGGAGTCGGCAGGCGCAGAAGCCAAGACCTAAGGGTACCACAACCCATTTGCTTTACAGTCTCCAGGCCCAGCTCCCTGCTCCTGACCATATCCACTCGCAGAGGGAATCGGGGCAGGAGGCCTGTTTTCTCTCCACACATTTCTTCTTACAAACCAAATTTAAGTTCGAATCTCCAAATATGCAGAGCTGAAAAAACATTTAGCAGAACAAAGATGAAATTCCCCCTTAGGATCCAGGAAGCCCCAAAAGGCAGTTTGCCTTCCGTCTGCTGCTTGGCAGTTCAGGCGTCTCTGAGCCAGCGCTCACCAGTCTGGGGGAGCCACCAGCCTGTGAGGAAGGTGCTTTTCTCCCTCTGCATCTTTCAGTATCTGAGGCATCTACATTGGCCCCTGATGGGTCACCCAGAGCCCTCAGAAGTCACCGCACACTGCAGGGGTGGCTGACTAGCAATACCAGAGACTCTGGCCTGGGGGCTTTTTTCCTCCCCAGGAGAAAGTTGTGAAGAGGCACTGCCCCAGAATCAACCCTCAGCCAACAACAGACTGGCAGGTGGTGTGCAGAATCCAGCCCCCTCCCTCACTTAAGGAAGTTCTGGTTGATCTAGAGAATCTAGCCTGGAAGGAGCCCCAGGTGCCCACAGAAATAAGCAGCTTGAGACTCCCCTGGTACTTGCTCCTTTCCCTTCTCTATTTCCCTTTCCCATTCCCTCAGTTGCTTCCCAGAATCCTTCCCTCAGGCTCTGCTACCCAGGATCCAAACTATCACAGCATCTTTTATTACTCTCGGCAAATCCCACTTGCCCAGGAAACCTTCAGTCACCACGAGGGCTCACATGTCCCTTCTATGTTTGGATGCTATTCGTATACATTTTCATCTCATTTCTCTGCCACGGGTATTTGGAGAGGAAAAATTCTTCCATCCAGCTCGGGGTTCCCTGTGTTGCTCAGCACAGCATCTTACCCAAACTAGATGCTCAATAAATGTTTGTTGGCTGAGTGAAGAGTGAATTAACCATGCCAGTCAGCATGGAAGTTGGGTTCTTTTTTTAACCTAATGGGAACTACATCCATGTGGCTGGTTTCTTCCTTCAAAAAGCACTGCTACTTGAACTACTTTTAATGAGCAAATTACTGTGTGCATATTTTTCTGTAAATCAGCATTTTCTAGATACTCATCCTAAATCAAACACCTCTGATTTCCAGAAAATAAGAACGAACATCTTTTTCTAAATCAACAACTACCTTACTGGAGGCATCATGTCCAACTTTTTATCCTGCCTACCTTCTCACTTAATTCTTCAGGCCATCCCTGTCTATAAGGAGACACTGGTACCCCTGAGATCATCTGAACCCACCCCAGAGCCCATTGTGGGCCATTCCCGCCTGCCCTCATCATTGCATGCCTCAAACACCATCCCAGGGGAAAGAAAACATTGCTGCCAGTAAACGTAATGGTCTGTATACTGAGGGATGTTGCTGTTAAGGTCTGGGTACTAACTGAGATGCGACATCGGTTTTCCTTTCTTGAGATGCCTGCTCACTCTCTACAGCTTTTAGCATGTCCCCGTCCCATCCAAGACAAGCTGTTTCTCTTAGTCATTTGTTTCCTAACAAAATAAAGTCCTTACTCTCCAAGTTCCAGGTCCACTCTCCGGTTTTAGGTTGCAGCCAACTATAAGCAGAGCTCTCCCTGAACGCTGTTGAAGACAAACCTATTAAGAGAGGCTTGTAAGATCCCCACATTCTCTCATTGGAGAAATGTTCTCTTAGGAACATGCTATCTTATTAACCTACTACACTTGATGCATCCTGAGAATTCTTCCTTTTCTGCACTGGGCAAAGGTCAGAAAGAGCACAAGGACTTACTTCACTTCAAATAAACAAGAAAGCATGCTAGGTGTCTGCAGAATCACCTTAGAGCTAATCAGGTGGCCTGGAAATTTAAGTATCCAAATATTCATTGGCCTGCAGATCTTGCCATTTTTTTTTATGAGCTGCTGTGGGACAACAGGAGAAGTATCAAATGTATCACAAGTATGTTCCAACACAACAAAGGAATGATATCTGAATTCTAAGTATTTACTCCCTTGGATGCATATTGACCAAGGCCCTACCAAATCATCTCCAATTTTTTTCTTCAGTTCATTTTCAGGATGGAAAAGATCATGTAGTGCATTACCCCTACCTCATTTACTAAAATCAGTTAAAAAAAAAAAATATATATATATATATGCATGCTGCAGCCAACAGGATGAGGATGACTAACAGAGCTTTTTATAAGACTCGTGCTTTCATCACTAAACCATAAGTTCCATAGTACCAAGGCCAGTGATTATCTTGCTATTGCTATGGTAATAATAATTAAATGACAATATAAGTGTTTGTTGAGCATACTCTTCTAATTAAGAAATATGCATTAGTACCACACATTATTGTATTTAATCCTTACAACAACTGACAATTTAAGAAGGAAAGTAAAGCTTAAGAAGTTAAGAACATCCGTATCATGGTATATTATTCAGCTGCAACATGGAGAAACCTTAAAAACATTATAATAAAGAACAGAGTCCAGTTACAGGAGGACTCACATTGTATAAATCCATTTATATGAAATGTCCAGAATAGGCAAATCCAGAGATACAGAAAGCAGATTAATGGTTGCCTGGGGCTTGAGGGAGAAGGGAATGGGGAATGACTCCTAACGACTCAGAACTCTGCAGATCCCTAAAGGCCAGAACTGTCCTGGCCTCCCTCCCACTGCACCAACTCACCCCTCCGGAAACCTCCATTTTCTCTCATTCCATAAGTCTCCTCCAAACCTCACCTCTTTCTTACCCAGATCCTGATACTTAGCTACTCAAGTTATTCTTCCTCTGTGCTACCACAAAGATGGAACCCTAAATCCACACTCTGATCTCCCTTTTGCAGTCACACTCTGCAGTCACGGAGCACTGAGATTAAAAACCAGAGGAAAAATAAAATGTAAAAAACACCATCAGGAAGACAGACATAAAGACTAGGGCACGACATGTGATCCTTAATGAAAGTTGCTCATAAATTCTTTAATTTGACCTTGTCGAGCTTCCTTGCCCAGTCATTTCAGTAGTTAGCCTGAACTTTTAACATTTTCTCCAAGCACTAACCCACCCTCCACAACCATCCCAATCTTACAGCAGATAATGCTGCTTCTAAGAAGGTATTCAAAGAGGCATTTCTTCACCTCCATTCCCTCCCCTGCAATCCATCTCCACCCGCACACACCCTAATACCTTCATACCTGGATAGCAAAACTGTCTCTCCTAGTTCAAAACTACTCTCTGCCCTTGTGCTCATACCTCACTGCCTTGGCCCCCACCCCAATCCTGCCCTGTCGACCATCTCCTCCATCCTGTACCTTCAAGTTCCCACTCTTATCAGCTCCATCCTTCAGTCGATCAACTTGCTCCACTATCAGTAAAGGCCCTGCCTTAATTCAATGTCTTCTTTTAGCTCTCTTCTCTCCCAGACCTCCTCAGTGGGTACTTGCTGTCTCTACATCCTCTCTCATTCACTCCTGGCCTGTGGTAACCTGGCTTCTGCCTGCCCCTCAGCCCCAGCTTCACTAAAGCTACTGTATTCACACCACCAGTGACCACTCAATTGGAAAATCAAAAGGGCAATTTTTGATCCGTAAACTTACTAGATCATTCTATGGCATGTGCTACTATAAACCAGACCTTCCTATTTGGGAACTCTCAATTTAATCATTCTCCTTCTTCTCCCTCTACTTCTCTAATCATCCATTGTCAATCTCTTTTCTGACTTCCTCTCTCCTCTCCCTACCACTTAACTACCCTCCCAATTTATATGTTCCTTACCCCACCTCTCCTCCCTGGGCAACCTCATTTACAGCCATATTTGTCATCAAGATTTATATGGAAATGACTCTCAAGTCTACTCTCTGTAGCTCCCTCCTCTCCTCTGAGGTTTTACCCCCTAGACATGAACCCACGTGTGTCCCAGAGCCCCTCAACTCTACTGTATCTATTATGATTTCACATTCTCTTCCCTTCGCCACTTAACCTGCTTGCTCCCTGGTGCGCCCAGCTGGATACCACCTTCCCCCGGCTATCCAATCAAGGCTTTAACTCTCATCTGCTTGTCATACACATCAAAGCAATTCTAATGATTTTTACCAACTGAAGATTTCTTAAAAGTGTTCCTTCCATGTCTCTTAGCACTTCCTGAGAGCAAGACCTGTTTATTCCCCTTGATTTTTTTACAGCCTAGGAGATAATGGCCAAGCACTTGAGCATTTTCTTCCATGAGTTCAGTTCCTAAAAGGGACTTAGAGGCTGCTTTTGTTACAAAGCACTGACTCTTCACTTGGACCTGAAGATGACCAGTGGGTAGCTAAAAGCAAGATAAAAGCTTGACACCTCTGTCTTCATTATGTATCTGTCTCCTTTGTTACCTTGACCTTTGGGTCAGATACCTGCTCAGCTCTGCACATAGGCATGTTAATGGCTAACAACAACAAGATAAGAGAAATAAGGTATTTTCAAGATTTGCAGGGCCATTATAATCAACAGATTGTCAATTACCACTTTTACAATATATCCTGTTCTAGACCCCCTGGTACAGCCTAAAAGTTTCCAAAACTAAAGGAACTAATGCCATCTCACTTTGCTGACCTGTCCATTTCTCAAATCATTCTCTCCTTCAGTCACCTTGGATTCCAGGAACAAGTCTGATCGATAAATATCTTGTCATGAGTCAAAACTACCCCTAGGCAACAGCAACTTTCTGATTCTCAGATAATGATCAACCAGACCCAGTTTGACTTAAGACTGCTTGACTACGCATACTTCTGGTCCCCCTTCTAAAATCTGGGAGCTCACATCTGTACCCTCTGAAGACAGGGCTGAGAATGCTTAATTAATTCTCCTTATCTTCCTGGTATAGCTATATTGAACAAATTCCTTTCCTGCCTTTTAGCATTACTTTTCTTTTTGGTGTCAGGGTGAATGGCCAGATCTGATTTGCTGGAGCTCTTCAAAGTCAGCCCCTTTCTGGCCCAGGACCCTGGTAATATTCCCAGGCTTACCCCTCCTGAGTCATCTCCTTCTGCCCCAAGCTTGTAATTTACCAAGAAGTTCATCCAAAGCCTGATGCTCCCTTCACATGCCACATTTCTACATGGCCTGCCTCCTTAGCACAGTCTCACATACCTAGAACACGCTTCCTCATTATCTCCCTCTCCCTCCTACTCCCCAACTCTGCTTCCTGACTAGCACTTGTCCCCCAAGACACGGTGATATTGGGCTAATTACTTGGTCTTAAACACCCAGTGGGAAAGTATAACCAAAAATAAGAGTGCTTTTCCGGAAAGGGGGAAAAAGAAGAGTCATACTCATGGAGTCATTTAAAAGACCACCCACGGGACAAGACCCCTAAGAGACATCCCTGTTTCAATAGCTCAAACCTCACCTTTTCCCAGATGCCTTTTCAGATTCCTCCAGATGGAGAGCTGCCTCTCCTTGGTGCCACCATTAGCTGCGAGGCAGAACTTTTAGGGACAAGCACTTGTGCTTGCAGTGGAAGAAGTTGCAGGCCTCTTTGACTACTCACATCATTCCAAGTTGTTTTTGTTATTGTCTGTTTCAGATAAGGCCTTCCAGAGAAAAACCACAAGGAACTGTCTTAAGCCTGCCGAAATTGCTGACTCACTCTTCTAAGTGACCGAAGAATTAACTTTGCTCATTATAATCTCATTAAAATGCTAAACTGACCCCAAGGCATTCCCATCTGCCATTTTTGAACATGCAATGTATGAAGAGGAATGATCTTGTACTGAGCATGCTCAGGAAAGTGCCTAACTCCACATGTGCTAAGTCTTTTCAAATATGAATGTGCACGAATCTTCCCAATAAAATCATCTTCTTCCCAATAAAAAATCTTCTTCTCCCTATGTTTGGAGAGATGCTGCTTTGGGGGTTATCCCTAATGCTCTCCTTATTGTTTTAAATAAAACCTTTCTTCACTCCATTATTTTCCAGGTTGCATTTATTGGCTTTGCACTCCCCAAAGGAGAAAAACCCCAACTAGACTCTAAATTCTTCAAGACAGGGACTATTCATAATAGTTGTTCAACTTGATTCCTTTGCATGTGAAATGTTAGTGATAAATAATTTCTGGTATGTTCCCAGGACTCTAAGTACACATGACCCTTTCTCAGTCACGTGCTATTGGGTTGAGAGGTTCTGCTGTGACCATAATATTTTAATATTCAAAATACAAAGCAGTGTTGATTGCTATCATCATGCTGTCCTGGAATGACAAGTCTCCACTGCAGTAAGCATTAAAGGAACAGAGGACCTAAACAAACTAAAATTAGCCATCTCTTGCTACTCGACATAGTCTAAGAGTTGGCAAGACAAATCTCTTAGGCAGGCACAGTGCTGACACAGCACGGTGAAACAGAACTCAACCAAAGAGAAAAATCTGCAGTATCCTTAACACAGGAAATTCTGAGTTCTGCTGATTCATTCTGACTTAAAGCTGCAATAACACTTGAGTAAGGAGCACCCAAGCTGACTCTGCATTTTTTTCCCTGCAGAGCTCACAGAATTTGGCATATAAGAAATTTAATAGTTGTTCTATACATTCCTTTCCAATTCCTCAGATATTGGCTCCGTTCACCTGCATTATAGTGTCCAATAGCTTTAAGTGGCACTTTTTATTGCAAAGGTGCAGTCCTGGTCAAAATACTGATGAGAGCTGAAAATACTGACCAAAGTCTGTAACTGAAGAAAACTGTACAAGATCACTTCCAGCATAGAAAGGCTGGGTGCTATCTCTATTTGAGGTCTTCAGCCCTGGTTAAGGCAACATCTCTTGTTCATATTTGTACAAACACATCTGTACCCCTGGTTCCAACTTAGGAAACAGCATTTAAATATCAACATAAACACATGTACAGAGACAATCGGGTAAATTTTCAGCAGTACCAAATTTCTAAGAATCTATTTTAGAGCAAATTATGAAGCAAAGAACCTTCTCAAAATAGGTACTTGCAAGTCATCATGTACTTTGTTCTTCCTACAGAAGTCATGTGACTGCATTATAAAAGGTAAGATAGAAGAAATCTCTAGACTGAAGTCTAATTATACTTCAATCAGCAATTTACCAAGCTTCTTATATATACCGATGATTATAGTTAACATTTAATTAAATAACATTTCAAATATTTATTCTCTTTCAGGTCATAATATGTAAGTGCTATATTTGAGATATGTAACATGCTAAATATCTTTTCTTTCAGGAAAAAAAAAATAAAGACAGAATTCACTGTTCAGACTTTCATATTTTTCTCTAAGTGCTCTATGACATATAATCATCTAGAAAATATCAGTTGCTTCGACAACAGAAACTATTATGACTAAACCAGTATCTTGGGAATGGAATTTCAGGGTACCTGCTTCTGAGGATTATGACTATATACTTACTTGTTCAGTATGAGGTCGAGAATGAATTTGGAGCCAAAGGCTTCAATCTGGAAGCTTGCCTGGGCCAGATGGACAGCCTATAGATGCAATAAAAAACCAGAAAGAACTTTAATTTCTTTCTTATCTTTAAGACTGATTATATGCATAGCAAGAATATTTAACAGGACTGACTTTTTTACGTATCAATTCATTTCTTTAAGAGACTAGATGTGTCATGGCTTTGCTGAGATCTAGATATCTGAGCAGCAGATAACTAATTTTAATAAAAACAGTCCTTTAGAATAAACCCGTTGAGATAAAAATCAAGAGCATATTCTGCTGGACTTCCAAAATGACCAAGATAAAATATGGAAAAGTCTGACTAATTAAAGCATGACTTCAGCCTATTTTCTGCACAAAGCTAACCAATTCTTTCTGCACACCTCAGTAAAAAGAAAAAAAAAACCCAACTCTCTGCTCTTCAGCAAGAATTGGGACTTTCTCTGGAACTTTCTCTAAATGATGTATTGGCAAAAAGTGACAGTAAAATGGAACAACCTAGCTAGCCCTGTAACTTCAGAAGGCACTTAGAGCTTGTCCCTTTGGGAACACTGCCAGTTTATGTCCCTCTTTTAAAGTCACACATTTACAAATGCTGTCATTATGATGATTTAATTCAAAATACAAAGGTAATTCTATCTAAATCCAAACCATATTTAGAAGGTGTTAAAGATTAATAGAGCTCAAAGAAGCATCTTCAATAATATAAGTTAACAAATCAATAGAAATTTTTCAAACTACATCCAAGATAAAACTTTCTTTTATCATCATGTTACAGAAAAAAAGGTGTGTATGTGTGTGTGTGGGGACAAGGATGAATGCACCCTGTACATCCCTCTCCCCGGACTCACAAATGTCCTTCTTCTAGTTTGCATCCTAAAGCAGCAGGAGTCCAGAATCATCTGAGAAGTGTACCATGTTTGATAACTGCGCCAGCACCAGCAAGCTCCTCCTGGTACTTTCCATTCTTGCTTTTTCCCATTATCACTCTGCCCCTCTTTGTCCTCCCCTCCATTTTTTCCAGAAACTCTTTCCATCCTTCAGTGCATCTCGGTTACATCTGTTCCCACGAAGTCATCCTTCACACACTCTGAGAATAAGTTCTGGTCCTCAGAGCTTCAGGAGCACTTTATTTGTTCCTCCCTCCAGCTGGTGGGATGTATGCTACCTTCCACCCTTCCCTGGAACAGTGAGCTCCATACACACACACCACAGGAGACTTGCAAATAGTGTAGACCCACAACCTTCCCCCCAAATATTCAAACTTTCCAGTAATTCTCAAATATTTACTGCCAAGATCATTTTACCGTGCCAAACCCATAAAACACTATCAATAAACCATGACTTCTACTTACAGTCAAGCACAGCTGTCAATTAGTCACTCAATACAATCAATAAATCCAAGCTTAAAAGGAAACTAACAAATACTGAATTCTAAATACAAAACAATGAGAGTTTCCTGAATCTCTATCCCCATGGGATGCCAAGCCAAACTCCACACCACCAAGTAGGGGTTGTCCTGGATTCCTGCATCCAAACAACTGCATGAGACAGACAGACAGACATCTTTTCAAGCGTAGTCTCTGTCATCTACAAAAGAACCTTTATCTGTCCAATACAAACATCGCGTACCTTTTAGATTTATTTTTCATTTTAAAGTATTAATTTTTGCATGAAAATATTTATATAGGTGAATAATTCATATAAGGGGAAATTTTTCAACTCTGGATCCCAAAAGCTTTTAAAAATATATATGTAAAACTTCCTGAGAATAGGGTAGGTCCTTAAGGGATTTTTTTTTTCTCCTAAGAATATTATATAGTAGAGAAAAGTTAATTAGTGACAACCTGGACTAATGAGGCTGATAAATATACCTCCCTGAGCTTCTTTGTAAACACTAAGAGAATCTGACAGTGACTCAGTAAAAGGCTGTTGTGAAATAAGGCAGCCCCAGTGATAACTGCAGTACTCTGATTTTGTAGAATTGTTAGGACTTAGACAATTTGATAATTGTCAAAATAAGTTTCCATCAAGTTGACGTGACAAGCTTCAGTTTAGCAGAAGTGAAGGAGAGAGCAAATAATACTGGGCTTTCCCTTTGCTCTTTCTACACCCATTCTACTTTCATTCTACACTCCTTCCACACCCACGCATTAAGTTCCACCTTACGTTAAAAGATGGCTGGGTCCAGCCGGCCACAGGGACCAAACCTGAGCCCCTGCAGGGGCATTGGGCTGTGCAAAGGCCTCACTGACAAGGTGCCATTTGAACACATCTCAAAAAATGGATAAAAATACCAGAGAAAAGAAAAGACGAAGGAAGATATTTACAAAAAGTTAACACAGAAAAAAGAAAAAAAAAACTTTTTTTAGTTTCTTAAAAACTAATGGCTTTCAGAGGAAATGATGAGCCTGAAAAGGTGGGCTGGAGACCGGAGGGCTTCGTGGGACGTGCTCGGTGACAGGGATGATGTCAGAGACGTACATGGGACTAGACAGTGATCTTCCCTCTAAATGTCCACTCCCCCCACTCACTCACGTTCTGGCACCTGTCATCACCATCACATCACCATCATCATCATCATCAAACATGTTAACCAAACAATTGGAAGAATTTACCATGCCCCCAATAATGTACCTGTTTCTCCATAAGTGAATTTTAAAAATCTGATTTTATTCCTTTAACAGTAAAAATGTTGCAACATTTTAATTCCAAGAGGAAGTGTTGTTTTTTGTTTGTTTGTTTTTGTGTGTGTGTGTGTGTGGTACTGGGGATTGAACCCAGGAGCATTCATTCTACCTCCAAACTATATCCCCAGCCCTATTTTTATTCTGTGTGTGTGTGTGTGTGTGTGTGTGTGTGTGTGTGTGTGGTGCTGGGGATTGAACCCAGGGCCATTCTACCTCTGAGCTGCACCCCTAACCCTATTTTTAATTCCTTATTTTGAAACAGGGTCTCACTAAGTTGCAGAGAGCCTCACTAAGTAGCTGAGGCTGGCCACGAACCTGTGATCCTCCTGTCTCAGTCTTCCAGGTACTGAGATTACAAGCATGCGCTACCACACCCGGCTTATCTTTTATTTTCAAACAGGATCTCACTAAGTTGCAGAGGACCTTACTAAGTAGCTGAGGCTGGTCGTGAACCGTGATCCTCCTGTCTCAGCCTCCCAAGTACTGGGATTACAAGTGTGAGCCACCACGCCAAGCTGAGGCAGTGCATTTTTCTATAATTCGGGATCTCCTCCCCACACTCATCTTCTTTGCCCATGTAACAAGCAGAACCTGTGTGTTCATCTACTATCTTAAGTGATTCTAATACCTTCATGTGTGTTGTTTTTCTTACATTGTTTCCTTCCCATTGCTCTACATTTTGCAATTATATATAGAACACAGATTCTTCTGGATACCAAAACAAATACCTGACAAGTGCTACTTTTCTCTGCAGTTCTGTTATTTCTGCCCTGTCTTGGACACAATTAAAATAGTTTTTATTTATTTATTTTTTTTTTTTTTTTCGGTACTGGGGATTGAACTCAGAGGCATTCTACCTCCGAGCTATACCCCCAGCCCTATTTTTTTATTCTTTATTTTGAAACCGAGTCTCACTAAGTTGCAGAGTGCCTCACTAGGTAGCTGAGGCTGGCCGCGAACCCGGATCCTCCGGTCTCAGCCTCCCGAATGCTGGGATTACAAGCATGCACCACCACACCCGGCTCTAAAATAGCTTTTAACTTCTGGTCTCTATGTCATTCCACTTCAATTTGACACTTTTTATTTAACAAAATATGTTTTGGTAAATGTCAATTTTAAATAGGTTCTAAAATTAAGTAAGGTAAGTACTCTCGCCATGATTGTTTTATAAATTATATTGTTAGACATAAATTTATTTCACAATCTTAGGCCACCTCTTCCTAATGGTACAGAATTAGAAGAACAGCTAGGGCAAGTATGAAGTTTTCTACAACGCAGCCATATCACTTTTGCTTGATTTAATATGATTTTATGGCTGACTAGCTGACAGGCATCACTGAAAATACAAAGGCTGCCTACAGTATTGCTTTTAATGTGTTCACTGTACTGCCTGCAGTATGGCTCTTAATGTGTTCATCAATACCAAATCAAATTATAGGAACACTTCAGAAAAGAGTTCATGAACCACACAT
>PVLC010044224.1:0-12243 GCA_004027655.1 Graphiurus murinus
AAAATCATGTTCTTTGCAGGGAAATGGATGCAACTGGAAAACATTATGTTAAGTGAGATTAGTCAGTCACAAAGAGTTAAGAAGCATATGTTCTCCCTAATATGTGGATGCTAGGGAGGGGATGTGGCATAGGAGGGTCTCCAGATGAAAAGGAGAGACCCTCGATAAGCAACGAAGTTGATTTAATTGTAGTGGACGCTGGGGGCAGAGGGACGCCCTAAAGCAAATGATGTAATTACATAATCATATCAAGGTCACTCACTGAAGTGAACCTGAGGGGGAGGGAAGGGGAGGGGATTGGGGTGGGAATTGGGGAAGGGGTCAAATGAGAATTGTGTGCAAATATGTTGTTAACAACTTGTACTTAACAAAGATGTATGCTATATTGCACGAATTACTACAATAAAAAATTTAAAAAAATAAATAAATAAATTACATGTAATATTACTTATACATCAACTTAAATCTATAAACCATAATTGTGGGAGGTAATAGTCCTGTAGAGAGTTGATAAATTTAGATATGGAAGATGGAAAGAAACATTAGGGTATATGATTAATTAAACATGATTAACCAAGTAAAAAAAAAATAGTACTGTGTGTGTGTGTGTGGTATTGGGGATTGAACGCAGGGACATTCTATCACCAAACTATACCTCAGCCCTTTTATTTTTTGTTTTGAAACCAGGTTCCCCTAGGTTGCTGAGAGTCTCACTAAGTTACTGAGGCTGACCTAGAACCTGAGAGCCTCCTGTCTCAGTCTCCCAAGTACTGGCATTAGAGGCAGGAACCACCACATCTATTAAGCTAAGCCTAATAGTTTTTATGTGCATTTCTTGGGATTTTCTAATTAAAAAGCTATGCCATTTACATAGAGATACAATTTTATTTCTTCCTTTACAATCTGTATATTTTTTACCGTAGTTTAGCACCTAGACCATGAATTACAACATTGAATAGAAGTTATGAAAGAAATATCCTTTTTTTCCTGATCTATATGGGAAAACATTCAGTCTTACATTAAGTATGCTAGCATATTTGAATTTTTCAGAAATGGTTTTTATTGGGTTGAGGGAATCTCTCTCTATTCTTAATTTGTTGAAGATTTTTGTGGTTTAAGATAGCTATGGAACTAGCCAAGATGTTCATAAACAGATGAATGGATTACAAAACTATGGAATATGTACACAATGGAATTTCACTCAGGCAGAAAGTAGAATAGAATTATGTCATTTGCAGGGAAATAGATGGAACTGAAAACATTAGGATAAGTGATATTAATCAGTCACAAAAAATAAAAAATCAGATTCTCTCCCTAATATGCAGAAGCTAGGGAGAAAACGGGTCATGGGAGGGACTCTAAATGAAGAAGGAGAATCTTAGATGAACAAAGAAGGCAACCTAACTGAAGGTGATGGAAGAGGGGGAGAGGGAAACTCCCTAAGGCATACGATGTACATTCACAAACATATCAAAGTCAATCACTAAGCTGAACATGAGAAGGAGGGAGGGGAAAGGGAATGGAGTGGAAATTGGGGGAGGGCTAAATGAGTGATGGATGCACTTATGTCTCTATCATCTTCTACCTTACTAAGATGTATGATTACAATGCACCAACAACAACAAAAAATAAAATAACTGGTGTACACAGTTTAAAAAAAAAGAGCTGGATTGTGTAATATACTTTTTCTGCATCTATTGAGATGATTGTGTCATTTTGACCCTTTATTCTATTCTTAAGGTGCATTACACAGTTCAATTTTATTATATTGAAACAACCTTAAAATTTATTCTAGAAAAAATTTTACTTGACTATCATGCATAATTATTGCTATCTGCCTTTGGATTTAGATTTTTAATTTTTGTTTGAGGTTTCTTCTTTATATTCATAAGAAATACAGACATTTAGTTTTCTAGTCCTGCTGTTAAAAAAATTTGTAAAGAATTTTTAATCATTGAAAGTTGGATGGAATTTACCAGCAAAGATTTTCTATATTGGGTAATTATGAAATTACAGGGTATATGCTTTTATTTGTAGGTAATATTGAATTTGCTAGCTCTGTCAATTTACTTGCTACAGATAAATTGAGATTTTCTATTTCTTTTTTAGTTAGACTTAGTAAATTGTTTCTATCATTTTTTTAGTTTATTGTTTATTTAACATAACCTATATGTTTAAATAAACATATGTTTAAATAAACATATATTTTTAAATAACTTATATGTAATTTAACATAAGTTAAATATTATTTAAATTATTGACATATATTTGTTAATCATGTTTCCTCATTAAAAAAATTTTATTTCTATAAAGTTGCTGGTGATCTGTCCACTTTCATTTTGCATCTCTATTGTTAAATGTTTGTTTATTATACTATATTTTACTAATGGTTTGTCATTATAAAATATTCTTACTTATTTTTATATTTAAAGTCTTTTTGTCTGATATTAGTATATTCATGAAAATTTTCTAATGATTCCATCATTTGTTTTTAATCTATATGTATCTCTGAATCTAAATTGCACTCTGTAGATATTATATATTTGGATCTCTCTTTTTTAATACTGTCTGATAATCTTTATCTTTTAACTGGATCATTTAACTAACTTTTATTTAGTATTATTATTTATATAATTTGATTTGGATATTTTTAATTTTTTTCTACATATCTCATGTCTTTTTTCCTCTGTTAATTACTGTTTTTTAAATTAAATGAACATTTTTAGTATAATATTTTAACCCTTTAAAGAGTTTAACTATATATTTATGAAATAGTTGTTTTCTTAATGGTTCCTCTAATGTGTATTTGTTCAAATTCTCTCTCTCTCTCTCTCTCTCTCTCTCGCTCGCTCGCTCGCTCTCTTGCTCTCTGTGATGCTGAGAATGAAAACAAAGGGCATTCTACCTTTGAGTTACATCTCTAGCCCTGTTTTGTTTTTATTTGGAAATAGGATTTCACAGATTTGTTGAGAACCTCACTAAGTAGTCAAGACTGGCTTTGAACCTGCCACCCACCTGTCTCAGCCTCTCAAGTTCTGGAATTATAGGCCTACAACAACAAGCCCAGCTAGAATTATTTCTCAATTCAAACTAATTTCCATAAAAATTCAAAATGTGTTACATCCCAATATATCATTATTATAATTTTATTTTATATATTTTACATCTACAGAGGAATCTAAGAGAGATTAGAGGTATTTACATAATTAATTATATCAAGGCTCTTATTTAACATTATTAGTCCTCTTCATTTCTTTTTTTTTTTTTTTGCGGTACTGGGGATTGAACTCAGGGGCATTCTATCTCCGAGCTATACCCTCAGCCCTATTTTTTCTTCTTTATTTTTAAACAGGGTCTCACTAAGTGGCAGAGTGCCTCACTAGGTAGCTGAGGCTGGCCGCGAACCCGGATTCTCAGGTCTCAGCCTTCCAAATGCTGGGATTACAAGCGTGTGCCACCACACCCTGCAAGTCCTCTGCATTTCTTCATGTTGATTTAAGATAGCATCTTATATCATTTACATGTTCAAGTAATGTTATAGGCACTGCAACACAAATATGTATAATATTTTATACAATTGGTTTTTAGTTCAGTTAAGAGAAAAACAAAAGAAGATTATACTGTGCTTTTAAATTGCCTAAATAATTCCCTTTTATTTTTTGTAGAGATTTGAATTACTCTCCGGAATCATTTGCTTTTGACATGAAGATATCTTATAGTGTTTCTTTTGAAGCAAGTCTGGTAGTGGAGCATACCTGTAGTTCCTTTATCTTGGGAAGCTAAGAAAGGAGGATTGCAAGTTTTAGACCAGCCTCAGCAACTTCGCAAGGCCTTGTTTCAAAATAAAAGAGGTCTAAGGGTACAGTTCAGAAGTGGAACAGCCTGACTTTCAATCTCCAGCACTACAAAAATACAAACTAGATGAGAGATAGATAGATGATTGATATATATATATTAATATTGCTACTATTATATATAACTATATCTTGATTAATATATATGTATACATATACTAATCAAGAATGTATATCAACGATGTATACATGTATATCCAATGTATATCCGATACTACGTATCATCAGAAACATTTAAAGAAGATTGTGATGCATGATTGTGTACTCTTGTCCTCAGACATGCCACCATTAGGATTTATTTGCATAAGAGGAAGAGCAAATTTATTTTTTCAAGAGGAACACTAACTCACAAGAATTAATGTCAAACCTGTTAATCTGGAAATTCTTGCTGGTCTTTCATTCCTTCTTGTTTCTAAGTATTATTGAGACTGCATTGTAAAATTGAATACTAACAGCTGCCTGGAAGATGATTTCCTCCAATTTGAGGATTTTAAGAGAATGAATAGATGAATTATAACTAAAGTTACTGGCCATCTGCCAATAATGACTATAATTGCTAAAATGAACCATTCTAGTCACTGAATAGATTAATTAATTTAACTGCTTTACAAGGTAATATTCTTGATTGTTATAAAGAAGTTGTTGTTTTGCTGTTGCTTCCTCTTAAAATGTGTTCATTTTTGTCCATCTTCATGTTCAACCAATGTCATATTTCCTTTATGAATCAATTTTGAATATGTCCTAATTTAATTTTTTACTAAAATTTCATTATTTTCAAAATTTATATTATTTCATCCATTTTTTAAACATCCTTGTCATATATCATCTTCTATGTTTTAATAATAAATCTTACCTTTTAAAATAGCCAGTGAAGGTTTTGGAAGATGGTATGATGGAAGATGTGCATCACTCTTGGCCTATTTCATGAGTTGATGTGGGTGAGGGGGCTGGCACCAGAGGCTAGAGGCTGCCTTTCCCATATGGGAAGGAAAGAAGGTGGGACTCTGAGCAGGAGGAAGAATCCAGTGCAGGACTGAACTCTAACTTGGAGGACCGAGTCATTGGTGACAGCAGGCTTCTGAGCTGCCAGAGGAAAGTGTGCAGGAAACCTTTTTCAATTGCTCAGCAGGTGCACTGGGGCTCTGAGCATGAGGCAGAATCCAATGATCAGACTGGAACTCTAACTCAGACAGCTGAGTCTGTGGTGGCCACAGGTTTTCCAGTGGGTGGAGGAACCTCTGTCGGAAAGATTTTTCATTTGACCAGCATTAACAGTGGGAGTCTGCAGCCTTGTCTCTCTCCCAGTCCACTTTTCTTTTTTTTTTTTAATAAAATTAAACAATACTGTTTATTTAGTAAACCTTTTAACGTAAGGAAGAGTGTATGTTACATCATAATCAATACTATGAACATACCTCTAAAATGCTTTACATATAAACATCAAATCAAGTATGGATTTTAAAATCGCCTTAATTCAGACAACTGAATAAAACAGTTCTAATAACAACAGTTTATTATATTGAAAGTTAACTAAATAGCAAGTACACTACTGAATTTTTAAGATGCGAATTCTTTCCACATATTTATATATATGTATATATACATACATATATTCATAAAATATATAGAGACTAAAGGACAAATCAACTATTTTAGTTAAGAAAAAAATATAGCCTCATTAATTGATAAAAATGAAACATTAATTTTATACTATTGGTTTGATGCTGTGGTATAATTTAGATTATATATATCTACTATAAATACAGTAATAAAATATGTAATTCCATTGTTCTGCTTCATTAGTGAAGTACTGAGGAATTCTCTAAGCAACAAAAGCTCAGCCTACCTCAAACCAGCCCTCTCTAGCAGGAGGCTTCAGCACTTTTACTCACTGCCCCCCTACACACACAAACCCCAATCCTCTGCTTCACCCCATTCCATCAATGAATTATTCAGAGAGCACACAAGCCTCAGAATTTCAGCCTACCTCAGTTTGCCTCCTCAAGTTCTCAAGTTCAGCATGCTCTACTAACCACCCCCTCCCTGACAACCCCTGAGATTAAACCAGGCAGCCAGAAACTGAGTTAGGGGAAGGGTAGCAGAGCTTTGGATCAGAGCTCAGGAGCAATATTTATATCTCTTCAAAAGAGTCTACAATCCAAGAAGAAAGAGAAACCTGGCATAGGATGAGACTGTTCATATTTACCCTATTCAATCCCTTTCCAAGAAGGGAAAACTTTAGCATTTTTTGTTAAACAGTTCCTAGGGTTTTCATTGTTTGATTCTTAGTGTATCTGTCTTTCTGCATCTTTTATTTTTCTATTTTCATCACTATTTTTCTATTTTTACTATTATTTTCTCATCTTTTTAAAAACCTTTTTCTTTTTATTCAATTTTATTATTTTGTTTCTATTCTTGCATCTTTCACATTCTCCATTTTCTCTTTTTTTTCACACTTCATCCTTGCTCATGTGATAGTTTGCTCCTGTACATACTGATTCCCACCTACTGATCTCCTCAACGTCAACGATCATTATCACTCTCCCCCTATTACTCCTGTCATAACTGGCCTGGTATTTTATATGAAGCCCAATAGATATTCTAGGGCAACTCCAAATTATATAGTTTGACTTATTCTCAGACTACCTCATTTCTCATTCTAACCTCCCTGGTTCCTCTACTAGGTAAAACCCCTTGACTGTGTCTGCTCACTCTATCCCTACTCCTTCTTTTCTCCCCCTTTATAAAGAAGTACACATAGGGAAACCTATCAGATTTCCTTCCTCTCTCCCCTTGAAGACTTCAAACTTTCTCTAACCCCTTTCCTCCAGCTTCCCATTAACTAAAAAACTATACCATTACCATCCTCCAGAAATATTTAACTTACACCACTCCCTCCTTTATCATACATACCACTGTGATCATCAAAACAACAGAAGTCCTTGAGGACACAAACTATACAACTCCATATGTACCTTATAGATAGATATTGACACTATTGTTAATTGCTGTTTGCATCATCTAGGTGATTGATGATACAAGTACTATAGTAAGCATAAAAGGGACTTGTTCCATAATTTAATAATATATAGTGCTCAATTCTATTGTTACTACTGTCTACTATCCCCAGCTACAAAAGAGATATGAACTGAACCTACAGTGACAACAGATATTTATGAGACAAAACTAGGACACCTGAATAATACACATAAACCGGCTAAAAGATAACACATTCTGCCACACTAATTAGAATTGAGGAATAAAAAGGGAAATAACACTACATAAATAATTAAAATACAAAGAACTTAAGAGATCATGGGAAAAATAACCAAAAAAAAAAAATCCGAATACATAAATACCTCCACAGCAAAGGAATCTAGAGCAGAAGAAGGAAAGAAAATTTCAGAAGGTGAAATCAGAAATTTGACCATAAATCTGATAAAAGACCTAAAGTAAGATATGATGAAGGAATTCAGAGAGGATAATAAGTAAATAAAAGAATATGCCAGCAAAAATCTAGAATCTTTGAAAAAACAAGCAGAAATTTTGAATGGCACAAAAAATGAGAGGCCAACAAAAAAACTCAATAGGTAAAATTACCAACAGACTAGGCCACGTGGAATTCAGTCTCCATTTTAGAAAACAGTACATTCAATCTTGAACTTAGAGTCAATAACATAGAAAAATACTAAGAGAACATGAGCAGAACAGTCAAGATATGTGAGACATGATAAAGCACCCTAATCTTAGATTAAATGGAATTGAGGAAGGCCTAGAGAAACAAACCAAGAACAAAAAGCTCTTCAAAGAAATAATATCAAAGAATTTCCCAAACCTGGTAGAAGAGATAGATGTTCAGGTACAGGAGACATTCAGAACTTGAAATAGATAAGATCAAAGAAAATACCCTGTATATCACATCTTAATTAAAATAACCAACTCTGAGACCAAGGAGAGAACCCTAAAGCCAGCAAAGTCAGGTAACAGAGGCAAAACAATATGGATTATACCAGACTTCTCAACCTCAATTCTAAAAGCAGGAGGTCATGAAATGAAATCTTCCAAGGCCTGAAAGAAAACAGTCTCCAAATAAGACTGTTATATCCAGCCAAGCTATCCTTGAGATTTAATGGGGAAGTAAGAATCATCCATGAAAAAGAAAACTAAAGAATACATGAACACCAAGCCAGCACTAGAGAAAACACTTAAAGAAATAATTCACAAAATAGAAACAAAAAATACAACTCAAACACAAAGAAGGGACTCTCTCCATTAAAGGAATAACTTTAATAACTTGAATAACCAAATGAATCAAAACTTAAAGTTAACAGACAAAACTCAAAATGTTAGGAAATAAGAAACACTGTTTTACAATAATAGTGAACGAAAATGGTCTCAATTCTTCAATTAAAAGACATAAACTTGCTTGCAAAAAACCCACTTTACAGACAGTGTTAAAGATAATTATATGAAAAAAAAAATTCAGTGCAAATGGAAACCAAAAACAAGCCAGCTACTCTCGTAGCCAACAAAGCAGATTTCAAGGCAAAACTTATCCAAGAAAGAAAGAGGGCTTCTTTCTATGGGTAAAGGGAACAATACTGCAAAAGGATACTATCATAGCAAACATTTATTACTCAAATATCAGAGTTCCTGAATACATTAGACAAACATTACTGGACATTAAGAAAGAGATAGATCCAATTGCACATTAGATAAATATCCAAGCCAAGTTTTAGTTTCAGTCCATATTTGGACATCAGTCTTGTTGAGACTCAATGTAAGCCAGTTACATTATTTATGTATTATTGATGAAGACTACTTTAAAACTGGTTACCTGACTCATGAATATTTGCATAGGGTTATAAGGCAACCGAAAGGAGAGTAAATAGTTCAGTCCAAATCATCTTGAATAGAATAAAAAAAATGACGAGTGCGGAATGAATTGAATTTTTGTATATGGATTGCATTATGTAAAAATAATTAGTTGCTAGAAAATATGGCCTAGAGTTCCATAGAAGAGTTTTTATCTTTTCATTTCCATAGAAAATTCTCCAATTTTCAACACAGCATTAAAAATATCACTTTACAATAAAATAGCAAAATAATTGCTAAGATTCTAGTGATGTTAACAATAAGGGAAAAAAACATTAACACCAACATTTTTTCATTTGTAAGGGTTCTGCATAATAGGGAAAGTTTCCATTTTCACGAATCATATGCCACCTAATTTCATGTCTTTTAAAATCTGTTTAGTTTTCTAAAAAATATTTAAAACCTGTTCTGCTATTCAGGTAAATAGCTTTATTTAATATGTAACTTCTAATAAAATATAAATATATGCCTGCTTAGTTTCTTCTTCCCTGTTGTTGCCTGCTTTCACTCAGTGCCTATTTTTCTTGCTTTAATTTGAGCTGATAACATTTAGCATGCCCAGCTGTAGAAATCTAGCTTTTCAACACATTCAGATATTCTTATCAACTTAACTAATTGACAGTAGTTTGACGAATTATTTAATAACTGCAAACACAATATCACAGAAAATAAACCAAGTAGAAAAGCATTTTTTAAATTTTCTTTTTAAGTGTCTTTAAAGGGGATAAAACTCTGATAATTTTTATATTGTTCTATCACACTATTTTCATAATATCAATTGAATTAGGCATATTAGAGTTATAAGCAAAGAATGAAAATGTTTGATGGATAAAATAATCTTTGCTTTGAAAACTACATTTTTTTTAGCCAGACATGGGAGCACAAGTCTTTAATCCCAGTACTTGGGAGACTGAGACAAGAGGATAGCAGATTCAAGGCCAGCCTCAGCAGTTTAACAAGGCCCTTTCCTACTTAACAATGCTCTGTTTCAAAACAAAAAGTAAAAAAGGGCTGGGTATGTGGTTTGGAGGTAGAATGCTCCTGGTTCAAGCCCTAGTACCACTGTCTCCTCTTCCAAAAAATCTACATTGTTTTAAATTTTTCCTTCGGTGACTTGGTTACCCATTGAAACACCAGAAAATTAACGTGCATTATACCAGTGGCCTGGCCCAAAAATGACTTTAAAAAATTGCATAAAATATATTTATTTATCTAATTACTTTTAAAATATTTTCTCAAGTGGAATTCGACATAAATAATTTATAAACAGATTTTCAGATTTTTTTTTATTGAATTTATTGTGGTGAGCTAGCTAGAAAGAAAATTTGTTATAGTTGCAACCTATCAAATCTATGCCCCATTTGCTAACATTAGCTATCCTTTATCTCCTCCTTCATTTCAGTGGGAAATGCGGAAACTAAACAGAAATTTTCTTGAAATTAATAGTTTACTCTGTGAACCTGAAAATGTGCTATCTCATGCTCTCTGTTTTAATATGACTCTTCGCAAATGATGTTATTTGTAAGTATAATTCTGCAATAAAGGAAAAACTAGATTGATGGTTAAAGGAAATGAACTTTCAGGACTTGCCATAAAATTAATCTAATAGCTCACCATAAAAAGCATGAAAAATGCAATTTCTCATTTACAGGTGGAAAAAGGGAAGTGTTGATTACATTCATAAAAGTAAGAATAAGAATAAAAAGCTTTATTGCTGTGGGGTAAACTGCTGAATATTAAATTGATATTCAGAATCCTTTGCAAAGGCTATTTCTTTAGCAATTTGTCAAAATTCCATTTTGTTTCTGTTCTATCAAAAAATGAGGCTAGTATTTATTCTGGGATTTTTTGAATGTACTTGTAATTTTTATAGTAACATATTAAATTTATCTTTATATGCTAATTTTTATTGTCTTCGGAGTATATTTTTTTTAAAAAAATGACTTTTCTTAAAAATAATGAGGCAGGGGTTTGCTAGTGTGTTGTAGAAACAAAAAATAGGAAAATTTTCTTTTTGAAACTTCATATTTTGAAAGTACAGAAAGAAATCATTTATATATATGTATGTAGAGTATATACAAATATATATATATATGTATAAGATTTAAAAAGTACAATACCAAAATATAAGATTTTAAAAGTACAATACCTTATCAATATTGATTTTACTTTATTATGACAAAATCAAATATATGCATTACTGTAACATCCGTTAGATATCTGCTTGATTATTGTTCATAAGCAATGAAAGATAAATCTCAAATACTAATAAATAAAATAAATGGATTCTAATCCTCACTGTGACATTCTAAAATGTCTAGAGCTCAAGGATTTAATGAAATTTTTTCTAAAAACACTAGACATAGTTATTATTTAAATAATTATTTTATAATATATGTATGCAACAGATCAGTTTATAAAAAGTGTAAAAATTAGAAACAAAAAGTGTGAGAAATTATTTCAAAAGTACATATTTTAATTATTTTTCTATACTTCACTCAAGAAAACTACATAGTTTAATCCAGGGAAAAAAAGTACATTTTCTGCTGTAATTATTAAAATTTCTTTGAACAAGAGATTTCACTTCTTTTGAAAGTATATTTTCAGCCAGGCATAGTAGCACATACCTGTAATCCCAGTATCTGGGAGACTGAGATAGGAAGATCACAGATTCAAGGCCAGTTTCAGCAACTTAGCAAGACCCTCATTGATTTAGTGAAACTATATCTCAAAATAAAATAAGACTGGGGGTAGAACACCTCTGTGTTCGATCCCCAATACCAAAAAAAAAAAAAAAAGGAAAATATATATTTTTTAAAACATGTTGAACCATGCCTGTAATCCTACTACTTGGGAGGCTTAGACAGAAGAATGTCAAGTTCGAGGCTAGCATAAAGTAACAGTGAGACCCTGTTTTGAAATTACAAAAAAAAAAAAAATTGAGAGAGCTGGGGTTGTCATTCTGGTAGAATGCCCTTGGTTTCAGTCCTCAGTGCCACACAATACATACATACATGCATATATACATACATACATATATACATACATACATACATACATACATACATACATACATACACACACATACATACAGTATATTTTTACTTACCCTCTTTTATCTGGGTACCCTACTACAAGTACCTCCTAGAACTCAGAGCTAGGGATCATTCTAGCAGCTGCTCCTCTATTTGGACGTGCACAGCTTTCAATATTTTCCATCAGTGTTCATTATTCAGTACAATAACCAACATCATAACATAGTGAAGTTTTCTTCCAAGTTTGTAGAACGCCTGACCCAAACTCACATGGGCATTCTTTTTTTTTTTTTTTTTCGGTACTGGGGATTGAACTCAGGGGCATTCTACCTCCGAGCTACACCCCCAGCCCTATTTTTTATTCTTTATTTTGAAACCGGGTCTCACTAAGTTGTGGAGTGCCTCACTAGGTAGCTGAGGCTGGCCGCGAACCCAGATCCTCCGGTCTCAGCCTCCCGAATGCTGGGATTACAAGCGTG
>PVLC010044225.1:0-12233 GCA_004027655.1 Graphiurus murinus
TTTTTTAAAAGCATAGCATATTGCCTAACACAGAACAATTGTAAAATATAGGTTAGCAATGTGTTTGTCTGCTATATCTCTTCCTTAAATCTTCCTTTGTTATGTGCCACAATTCTGCTATTTTTCTGTTCAATTTCTCCTGCTTGGCTGGGTTCTTAGGTCCTGCTATCACATTGTAGTATATTCTTATAGTCTTCTGATGGAAACTCATAGCATCTCAGGACCAGGAATCCTGAGAAAAATGGAACTGGGCTCTTGTAGAGATTTCACCAGGTTTGTTCCATTGGAATAGGTGGGGCTACAATTAAGACTAGAAGTCTATCATCTGAGGTAACCAGCTTTGCACAGCAATAAGCTGACTGTAGGATGCAAAGTGAGCTTGATGGGAATTGCTCGTTAAAGTATGAATTACTATATAGAGAAAAACAGAAGAGCCAAATAAGATTACAGGTTGTGTATAACGGTACTAAAATAAATTTGTATCATGGTTATGTTAAAAAAGTGCATGTAGCCAGGCATGGTGGCAACGCTTGTAATCCCAGCATTCGGGAGGCTGAGACCAGAGGATCCAGGTTCGCGGCCAGCCTCAGCTACCTAGTGAGGCACTCTGCAACTTAGTTAGACCCTGTTTCAAAATAAAGAATAAAAAATAGGGCTGGGGGTATAGCTCGGAGGTAGAATGCCCCTTAGTTCAATCCCCAGTACTGCAAAAAAAAAAAAAAAAGTGTATGTAAATCTATTCATTCTATACTGGATATCTCTCTGAATGTGACAAAGATAATAAGAAAGTAATTTCATGTGATAAACTATCCCTAGGCCAAATCTGTACCCTAGAAATTTTTTGTTGAGCTCTAAACAGTGAGATTTCCTTGATTCTGTTATTTTTAATAAGTTGTACACTCAGAGTAAGGAAAACATACCAAGCTCAGCATCCTAATTTATGGGGACTTACTCTTTTTTTGTTCTTCTAAGTGGGGATGAGAATGATACAACACCTGTCAGAGGTAGAGACCAGAAAGGGCACTAAGGCCAGCTAATAGGGATATAGCAATGAAAGAAGCAAAGACATTAGGAGATTAGTAGATAATTTAATTGATATTCTATTATATATTCACACATGTACATATATAAATAAACATATCTCCACATTTTAAAAGGGAATTTGCTACAGATATTTTCCATTACAGTTGTGGAAGCTGCTCAGGTAGTATGTAAGGCTGTTGCCTTAGTGACTGATGCTTGTAAGGGCAAAGGGAAATTTTTCCTTCTGCCCTCTGAAGGTTTGTTGAAATAAACTGACAATGAGTAAATCAATAGAAGAAAAAGGCATGAGAAATGTATTAGATCATAGTTCTAAGTGACATGGGAGCCTTCAGGTTGAAGACTCCAAGACCCATGGTGAACCATCCATTTTTAATGTTTAGGTTCAATAAAGCAGGAACAGCCATGTAGAAGTGTGATTCAACAAAAAGGGTCTGAGAAAGTAGAAATGGACTGAGTGGGGAAGCCAGAAAGGCAGTCTGTTCAGATTCCTCTTGGCTCCTGGTTTGTAGCATTTCTTGTTCTCAGATAAGGGACAAGGTCCCTTTGGTATGAGGGTCTCTTCTTTATGACCAGCTGTTACACAGAAGGGCAAAGGGAAGTTAGAGTCATCTTTTTAGATTTTACAGCTTGCTTTGGAGAAATGGCATTCTGATTTCTATCACCCAACAACATGGGGAAGAGGAATTCTAGCTTCTATGGCTTGTCTTGGAGGAAAACATATAAATGAGAAGTGAGAGACAGAAGAGCAGGATGTCAGAGAGAAATTTTTCTTTTGAGGCCTTCAATTCAGGGTATCTGCTGAGCCTTGATGCATTGGAGCTTGAAGTCTGCAGGAAAGGCAGAGCTAGGAAGGGAAGAAGTAAAGTAGGGAAATATAAGGGCTGAAATTCACAAGCACTGGCTGACAGCTGCTCCTGTTTCTCTGATACCAATGGTATAAGTGTCCACAGGGGAAGCTGGCTTTCTTCACCCCTGGCCAAGAGTTGGAGAAGTTACAGGATGATTGTGGGGAAGAAAGAAGAGTTGTCGACTTCTCTACTGCTCCATGCCCATGAAAATGTGTGTTGCTCTCGAAACAATGACTGCTGCTTCCCTTCTGCCAAGTCTTGCATGCTGGAGAAGAAGCTTTAACAGACAAAGATGAAAAGGATAAAGTGGCTCAAATGTATATAGGAGAATAGTCTTACCCAGGGCAGAAATAAAGAAATTAAAAGGAGAAGCAAGGATAATATTTAGTCATATGTGGGGTCTAGTTAGGTTGGGATAATGACAGGTCACCCACAGAGAAGTTAAAACAAAGGAATAAAGCTTATATGATAAACTGGAATTCTTAGGATAAATTTCCATTTACTTTGTTTTACAAGTATTTGGTACACATCTATGGCAATAAAAATATACAATTGTGAAGGTAAATATGAAATGAAGAAAGGAAGTTAACATGTATCAGATACTGTAACACATAGGAGGAAATATAGTAGAGACTTTATACTTTATTTTCTGTCTTTAGGGTCCTTTTGATTTAAGTAAACACTTCTGCCATATCCAAGTTCACCTTCTTTCAAGTACATGAGTCTGTTTCACTCTGTTTTTGGTATTCTTACATTCTAATAATGAAAAAGAATGCATGTGCTAAAATAACTTATTTTGTCTCATAGAAGTAGAGAATCCATTGGTGGTTACTATAACCAAAGTCTGGTGGGGAGAGGGGGGTGGGGAAAAGTTGATCAATTGGAACTAAATTATGGTTAGATAAGAGCAAGAAGTTCCACTTACTGCACAGGAGGGTGACTATGGTAACAATGCACTGTGCATTTCAAATAGATGGAAGAATTTTTAAAAATTTTAATATAAAGAAAGGATAAATGAGGAGATAGATTTGTCTAACCTCATTTAAACATTATACATTTGTATATGTATCAAAACATTACATGGTACCCCACTTTATATAATTGTTGTGCTTTATATATCAGTTAAAATAAAACTTAAAAATAACTCTAATATAAAGCTACACATGTTCAAGTTCTAATACAGTAGCATAAAGCAAGGATCATCAGAATCCAGATGGAAAAGATAAACTGTACTGGCTGTAGCACTCAGGGAAGCCTCAATGGAAGTGACATTGGGGCTTACTCTTCAGTGATGGAAAATAAAGGTATGAAGGAAAGTATCTCTGTTTTTAAGAAGCAGAAAGGACAAATGTAAATGAATAGGAAAGCTATGAAATATAGAGCTTTGTTACTGCTGCATTTGACTGAATGTTACAGTATTTGGGGAATATGGTTAGTGTTATAGTTAGATATAAAATATCCCCTAAAGAGCTCACTTAATGTTTGGAGCTGATGTAATTGAGTCATAAGGATCATAATCCAAGAAGTGAATAAATCCATTGTAATAAACTTACATGGGTGGTACCTGTAGGCTGGCAGGGTGTGGCTGAAAGAGGTGGTCCTGGGGGGTGTGGCTTTGAGGATTGTATAAATGGTTTCTCCTCCCCCTTCTTTCTCTCTCTCTCTCTCTCTCTCTCTCTCTCTCTCTCTCTCTCTCTCTCTTTTTCTCTCTCTCTCTCACTTCCTACCTCTGTGATGTAAAGAGCACAGCCCATGTGCTCTCCCTTGGCCTCCTATTGCCATGCCCTGAGATCAGCAGTCCCCAGCTTCACATGGACTGAGCTTGAAACTGTAAGAAAATAAGTCTTCTTTCCTCTAAATTATGTGGTCAGATATTTAGTTTATGGCTACAGGAATGCTAACAGATACAATAAATGGTACCAGGAATGGGGTTGCTTCTATATCTAAGTCTGACCATGTGGATTGTGACTCTTTGGAACTGGTTTGTGAGAAGAAATTGGAAGGGCCATAATGTGGCTAGAAAGGTGGACAGTAGAGACTGTGCTCAGGAGATTATGGATGGCAAACATGACTCCATAGGGAAATGGAGCAGAGGCCATGTGTGATACTTTGACAAAGAATTTATCCACATTTTGAAAATGTCCTGAAACTTTGTATGAGGCCAAATTTAAAGATGATGGGCTAAATAAACTGGTGGAGGAAATATCAAAACAGCAAAATACCCAAACTTCATTATGAATATTGATGTCTGCATTCAGCAAACTGTACACTGAATTTTGAGAGCAGAAAGTAAAGCAGAGAGAGCTGCAGTTTGGCTGGAAAGGCATGTATAAAGCTGTGACCCAGAGAGATGATGTAATGGAAGGAAATAAGATGAGGGAAAGCAAGAAGGAAGCAGTGGCCATGATGGAGGCAGCAGATGCAGTTGGGGCCAGGAGCAACCTAGATGTTCTTGGGGCCAGTGGCAGCCCCTGGGTGTGGCTGTGATTTAAAAAGCCCAGGTGGCAATGATTAAGGAGGGTGTGACTACCTTTTCTGTCAGAGGCCCCTCTTGGAGTCCATGTAATGCTATTTTTTCTAGAAAAAGGGGGCATGGAGGTTCACCCCAGATTTCAAAAGAAGGCCTGGGAACCCAGGCAACATGTGGCATGGTCAGAATCCCTGAAAGCAGGTCCAAATGGGACACTTTGTGAAGCTGTGAGGGTGAAGCCACGGTTGCAAGAAAATGTCAGAAATGTCAGAAATTGGAAGGACCATAGGAAAGGCTGCTAGCTGTGAGCCATAGAGCCAGGCTGGAAGAGGCAGTAAACCACCCATAGGAATGAACCAGGCTGCAGGGTGGGGCTGCCAAGGCCCACTGGAGATCACTTCTCACTGTCATCTGACGTGAATGCCAGAAGTGGAGTTGCAAGACTAAATCCTTGCCCTGCAAAATTTCATTACTGTTTTGGTCCCATCTCTTCTTTCTGTGGCCCTATTCATCCCTTTGAAAATGCAGATGTTTACTCCCTTGGATGCATGCAGCTTGCTTTTTATCTTGATCTTCATTGTCTTTTACAGGGGCACAAAATGTTTACCTTGAATCTCAGAAGAGACTTTGGACTTTTGAGCAATGCTAGAACTGTTAAGACTGTGGGAACTCTTTGAGAGGACTAATTGCAGTTTGCATTCTGAGCTGGGCATGGGCACTTTAGGGGCCTGGGGTGGAATGTTATAGTTATATACAAAATGTCTCCTACAGAGCTCACTTATGTTTGGAGCTGATGTATAAGAGTTGAAATCCCAGAAATGGACAAATCCATTGGAATGGATTTACCTGGGTGGTGCCCTATAGGCCAGTAGAGTGTGGCTGGAGGAGGTGATCCCTGGGGGTGTGACCTTGGGATTATATAAATTGTTTCTCCCCCTCCCCATCTCTCTCTCACTTCCAGCCTCCGTGATGTAAAGAACATAGCCCATAAGCTCTCCCTCCTACTCCTGCCACTATGCCCTTAGATCCACAGTCCCCAGCCTCACATGGACTGACCCCCAAACCATAAGAAACTAAATACTCTCCTGTAAGTTATCTGGTCATATATTTAGATTATGGATGCAATAATGCTGACAGATACATTTAGAGATGTTAAAATATCCATTGCCAATAGTCTACAAACTTGAATATCAACTTAAATCTATAAGCTATTCAGAACACAAAGGGAACTCATAAAGGCCGTCGAGCAGGTAATTAAGGTGGCTAGTGTTATGTTTTAGGAAGATTATTCTATTTGGTGGCCACAACAATAAGTTTAGGAATGACCCAGATGCAGCTATTGGATTTATACTTCATTGCTTTACTTTAAAATTGTTAGAGAAGCTAGGCATGGCTGCACATACCTGTAATCCCAGTAGATGGGAGGCTGAGATAGGAGGATCTCAAGTTTGCCACCAGCCTGAGCAACTTAGCAAGGCTCTCAGCAACTTAGCAAGACCCTGTTTCCAAATAAAAAATAAAATAGGCACAGAAGTATAGCTTGAAGGTAGAAAGCCTCTGGGTTCCATCCCTAGTAACCCCCCCCCCCACACACACACACACCACCACATACAAGAAGCTCTCCTTTTTTGTAATATGAACCTTAGAGGATGTAAGCCTAAGGGTGCTGGCACCTACTGTTCATTAATTCATTCAACATTGATAGAGCATTTACTCTGTGCCATATATCTGTCTAGCTTCTGAAGGTAAGTAATGAAAAAAACAGAACCAATCCTCACTTTTGTTGTGGTTACAAACAAGAAATAAACAAAATAAAAATACAGAGGATAATTTTAGATAATAAATGTCATAAAGAAACTAGATTAGGCCAGGTATGGTGGTATAGGCATGTAATCCCAGTACTTGTGAGACTGAGACAGAATTGTAGGTTCTCAGCCAGCCTCAGCAATTCTGTGAGACCATATTTCAAAATAAACAATAAATACGGGTGGAGGTAGGAGGTATATAAAATCAAAGTTTAGAGGTAGAATACTCCTAGGTTCAATCTCCAGTACCACAAAAATAAATATATAAGTGAATAAAATAGATAGGAAACTAGCTCAGGATAGCAAATGGGAAACTAGTTCAGGAGAGCAAAATAGTAAATGGGAGCTCCTCAGATTAAGATTCATTAAGATTCATCATTAGATGAGGTGATCAAGTTGTTTCACTTGGGGGAGGTTGTATTTGAATTAAGGCTTAAGTGAGTGATTAAAAGGAAGAAAAATAATTCTGGGCACATTGAACATCTTGGGTAGAGTCTCAAAATTGCATAACTGCCTGTTCCATTGGAATTGTAGAAGCAGGTCAGTGGAATGGGAATAGAATGATGGTGGAAAATGATAAGAGAAGATATTATTATTCACATGTGTGTGTTGTTTTTAAATACATATGATATGGTGATGGTTCATTTTAAGTGTCAACTTGACGAAGCTAACAGGTGCCTAAACATTTGGATAAGTGATATTCTGGGTCTGTTGGTGAGGATTTTTTTCTGGATGAAATTAACATTTGAATCAGTAGATGGTGTAAAGCAGATGGCCCTCCCCAAAGTGAGTGGGCCTCACCTATCCATTACAGACCTAAACAGAACAAAGAGCCTGAACAAGAAAAAATTTGCTTTCTCTGCCTGACTGTTCAAGCTGGGACATCGTTGGTCTTCTCCTGCCTTTAGATTTGCACTCAGACTGGAACCATACCATCATCTCTCGTGAGTGTCCAGTTTGCTGAATGCAGGTCTTGGCACTTCTCAGCCTCCATAATTGTGTGAGTCAAGTCCTCATTAAGACACTATACTATACTTTTTCTATATACCTTTGTATATAGAAAAAGAAAATGTTATATTTAAAAAATAAGAAATAGACTTTATGCTAAAAAAGAAAAGCCCAGAAACATTGAAAAAGCATTGGGCAAATTACTTGGGCATGTAATTTGAGTTCCATTTCCTCCCTGCCAGATGACAGTAGTAATATTCTCTACACATCATGGGGTATTGGGAGGATTAAACAATATAATGTATTTAGAACAATGATTAATATAACAGTGCCAGCTATCTTTTGTGGTTGCAAAAGAAGAGAATCAATAACCAAGACACTTTTGGGAGGAAGGAGAGCTAGTAAAACAAACAACAACAACAAAACAAGAGAGGAAACATGAAATTTAGCAAATAGTAGTATGACAAAACCTAAAAGAGAGAGAATACCAAGGAAGGAGTTGTTATCAGTTTTAAACACTGCTAAGAAAGCTGTACCTGGGACTTTATTACAACTAAATTTTGTGTAGTTTATTGGCATTCAAAAGTCTTTACCTCAGTGCTGGGCACTTACAAGCTCTCTTTGCTGTGATAACCTGTACTTGTATGTAAGTTAAATCATACTCATTTACAGAAAATCTGTGCATGCTTTTCCTCACTGTGTGGTCTCAACCAGTTTCTGAACTCTTCAAGTAAGAACCATGTAATTTTTTCCCAACAGTGAACTTTTAATATTCTATTCTTTTTTGGAGCATGTACAAACACACACACACACACACACACACACACACACACACACGGTGTGGACACATGAGGCTATATCAGGGATGTGACCTACAATGCTAATACATACAGAGATGCAAGTTTTGTAACATTAACTTTAAAAATAATACATCCCTTGAAAATTTTTGTTAGAAATGCTTTATCCAAGAGTATTCTCATATCTAACAATATGTTCCTATCAGGAGCTTTGTTTTGATAAATTGTAGATTGTATACTTGTCACATAAAGTAAAATAAACACCATCTCTTTTGGATGTAATAGTATTTTCTCTCTTAATCTACTAATAGAAATCTTAACAGGTACTACCTTATAGGAAATTTTTGTTTTTAATTAGTTTTATTCTTTGCTTCTATTTACTAATTTGTTAAATGGTATATTTCCATTTTTTTGTTCTTGTATTTTCTGCTTTATTCAGTTACTGTAGTAATTTTTACCCAGATGAGTAGAAATGACTTTATTTTGAAGTAAATCATTTTATGGTAGAAGGAATTATCAAAGTTTTATAAAAGTTTGTCTTATAGCTCATTATATCTATAATGAGCATTTCTTTTGTAAATCCCAAAAAGCAACATTTAAATTTTATATGATGAAGTAAATCATCCTTATTACAATGCCTTTCTTATCTTCTTAAAGAAAGACTGAAATAAACTTTAATAGTGGAAAATTCCAGTCTTTTAAGATATTGTAATATAGATTTGTACATGATGCGTATAGAAAATAAGTAATAAGTGATAAAAAGTCTTCACTGTGCTATTTTAAAGTATGTGAGTATATACATTGAAGTCTTCATCTTGATCCTAATTTAAAGAACTTACTTTCAGTTGATACTCCTAATTTTTATTTCTTTGAGAAAGCAGAAGCAATTCACATGATTGTGAATAAAACTAAATCCACATTAATATCCTGGCTTTCCTGTTGTTATTAAAGATGATCTATAGATAAGGAGTGTAGCTTCTAAATAAGTTCAAAGCCTTCCTAGATCCTATCCCTTAGTATCTGCATGAGTGCATCAGCAACTACCCCCTTGTCTCCTGTATCATCAATTTCCCCCTATCTGTTGGCATCCCCAAAACTATTCTTTAAACCCAGATTTCATTCCAGGTAACTTGCTGTTCCTCTGCTCCCTTTCTTACCAAAATTTTATTTCATGAGACTCATCTGTGCTCATTGTGCCCAATGCTTCTCTTTTCATTCCCTTGTGAGCCTAACCATAGCAAGGTTTTGGTCTTAACTACTTTTGTCAGCAGCTCTTGTGAAAGTCACGAATGACCTTTGCATTGTCATATCCAATGGGTAATTCCCACCCTCATTTTATTTGGTCTATCAGTGTCTGTTTTTCTTCAAATACTTAGCCAGCTGAGACTTCAAGGTGCCTAAATACTGTTCTTACCACACAGGCCAATATTTCCCTGTTCCCTATGCCTCTGCCTTTTTATTTTTCCAATCTCCAAACTTTGGTGCTACTCACTATCCAAACTTATTCTTTATGTGATCTCACATAAAAACTCATGGTTTTTATATCATATTTCACTAATGCCTCCTAACTTTTTGTTTTCAGTCCAAGCCTCTTCTCTTGCTAGAGTCTACATTTGTTAAAATTTTCAATAGTGTTTCTAACAGGCATCTGAAAGTTAATCAAAATCCCAAACTTGGTTACTCCCTCAAAGCTTGTACATCCTTATTCTTGTCTCAAAAAATGGTACATTTACTCTTTCAGTTATTTAAACCAAGATAATATATCTTATCTATCCATGATTTCTGAAAAATATACCTTAAAAAATATGTCCTGAACCTAATCGTGTATCAGCTTCCTCAGATACTCCTGCTATATCATCTCTACCCCCTTGCTCAGCTTTGCTTTTCTCTGTAATCCTTTCCAGTACTAGTGATATTGGTTTAATGGTATTTCTCAAAAAAAGGTATGTTGAAGTCCCAAGCCACTGCATCTCAGAATGTGACCTTAACTGGAAATAGTGTCTTAGAGTTGTAATTAGCTAAGATGAGGTCACAATGGAGTAGGTCGGGCTGTTAATTCAATATGATTGGTGTTATTACAAGAAGTTGGCCATGTGCAGACACAGAGAGACCCACAGGGCCATAAGAGGATGGAGGCAGAGACTACAGTAAACCTGCCACAAGCCAATGAAGTCTTAGGGTGACCCAAACCTAGAAGAGACAAGGAAGGACTCTTCCCTGTATAAGCTTCAGAGAAATCATGCCTGACCATTACCTTGATTTCAGCCTTCTAGCCTCTGCAATTGTGAGAGAATAAGTTTCTGTTGTTTCCACCCACCAATTGGTGGTACTTTATATAGCTGTCCTAGGAAAGTGATACAACTAGCATATTACATGTTTATTTTACACATTCACTAATGTATTTGCTGATTATCTACAGCAAATTAGCTACCCTAAAGTTAGCTACCCTAACTAAAAATGTAAGCCTCCTAAAGAATAAGAATCTGCCAAGATTTTGTCTATTTTTAATTTATTATTATTGTTATTATTATTATTATTATTATTATTATTATTATTATTATTATTTTGTCATTGCTGTATTCCCCTTATCTAAAAGAGTGAGTGTTTTATTGTGACTAATGAATCTCAGAGAATAGATCTCAACTCCATTCTATTCAGTTAGGGACAATACCTTTTATGTTTGCTATGTATTTTTAGGATTGCTTGTACTATAAAAGAAAAAAATACATTTAAAATGAGCTTGGTAATAAGAGAAATTTTAACACAAAACCAGGATAAATTTCATTAGAACATGTAGAATACAATGATAAAAGTCAATGAGGCACAGAAGTGGAATATCTACAAACAAAAATAAAAAGATATAGGGCTAAGATTGTCATTGTTAAAACTACCCTGCTGGCCTAGCAAAAATAAACCCAGGATAAATTAAATGTTAATGTTAAAAAAAAGTCTAGGCAGAAAGAGGGAAATATGGTGGAGGAAACAACAATGAAGGTAAGACTTTTTTGCATATTTCATGTTAAATAATTTTGATGTTTTGCCTTCTCAAAAAATTAAAAAAGAAATCCTAAAATAATAATCAAAAGTACTTACCCTTAATGAATGCCAACTGTTAACAAAGCCACACAGGGAAAAGAATTATTTTCAAGTTAGTTAAGAAAGACTGAGCTGGATTTGTTAGCACATACCCATAATCCTAATACTTGGGAGGCTGAGACAGGAGGGTTGCAGGTTTGGGGCCAGCCTTAGCAACTTGGCAAGGCCCTCTGCAACTTACTGAGACAGTGTTTCAAAAATAAAAACAATGAAATAGGGCTAAGGGTGTAGCTCAAAGACAGAATGCCCCTGATGCCCCTGGGGAGAAAAAAAAAAAAAAAAAAAGAAGGAAAGACTGTATGACCTTTTTGAAATATATTCTAAGACAGACACTACCTGAGCAAGATGGTGTCTGAGTGAAATACCTCTCCCCAGGTGCTGTGAGCGCGAATCAAATCTGCCATAAAAGCAGCAAAAAAGGCAACGAAATTTGAACTACAACTAAAGAAACCCAAGAAAGCCAACCAAGGAGAACAAAGGAGCCCTACCGCGCGGCAGTGGTGCCAAGCCGCGGAGTCGCAGCAGCCATTAAGCCACTGGCATGGGGATCAATTAACATGGAGATATCTAATGACCTCCTGCGCACCCAGCAACCAGGTGTGGAGTAAGCAACTCCAGAACTCCACTTCCTAACCAGGTGGCATATCCCCACACCTTCCACAGTGACCAGAACCCGTGGTACAACCAGTGTAAGCCCCTGAGGGACCACCCCAGCTCACCTCTCCCTACAGAGCTGGAGCAGCGATCAACTGCACTGCAGAGCTTGAATCAAAACTGCCGCAAACACAGCTTCTTGATGGAAGGAAAGAAAAGCAGCAAAAAAAAAAAAAAAATAATAAACCAACAAAAGGAGCTAACAGCACCCAGGGAGAACAAAGGAGCCGGCAGCGGGCTCAAGCGCACATGCGCACTAGTGGCATGCGCTGTGAACCTGTGGCCGCTATTTTGCCAGCCACCATCTTGCCAGCCGCCACCTTGCCAGCTGCCAACTTGCCAGCCACCATCTTGCCAGTTGCCAAGAGCAGTATCTATTAGCACCAAGACCTCCAACGACTTCCTGCGCACCCAACTAACAGAAGTGGAGTAAGCGACTACGGAATTCTGCACTCTAATCAGGTGGCATATCCCTGCAGGATCAACAGAGATCAAGAACACCTGGGACACCCTACACCACCCCTCCCACTGGAACCAGAGCAACAGGGATCTGTAAATTAAATTGCACCCT
>PVLC010044226.1:0-12227 GCA_004027655.1 Graphiurus murinus
GGTGCTGGGGATTGAACTCAGGGGCATTCTACCTCCGAGCTACACCCCCAGCCCTATTTTTTATTCTTTATTTTGAAACCGAGTCTCACTAAGTTGCGGAGTGCCTCACTAGGTAGCTGAGGCTGGCCACGAACCCGGATCCTCCGGTCTCAGCCTCCCGAATGCTGGGATTACAAGCGTGCGCCACCACGCCCGGCTCAGTCAATCGATTTTTGACAAAGGAGGCAAAAACATACAATAGGAAAAAAAAAAAGAAAAACAACCTCTCCGACAAATGGTGTTGGCAAAACTGGATAACCATATGCAGAAAAATGGAAAAAAAAACCCCACTAATACACCTGCAGAAGAGTAACTTCAAGATGGATCAAATACCTGGAAGTCAGGCCAGAGATCATATTATCTTTTCAACCACCTCTTTTCTTGTATTACAGATTGTACAATCTCCCTTCACAAGACAAACACACATCATTATTATATTATTTAGATTATTAATTAAAATATACTAAACTTGCGAAGATTAGGATTATTCTGTCTTTATAAAAGCTTTGAAATTTATATATTAAAGCAATTGAAACTTATTATGCCTAATTTTATGGCATATAGTATAACCAAGAGTTATAATGAAAACTTAGAAGTATATTAAAAGTTAAAGTATTTTGGCTTTCAGTATCAAAAATTGTTTGTTCTTTATTCTACAGTATTCCATTATACACAAACTTTATCTTACATTTGTAACCATGCTGAAATTTCAAAAAATATTTCTCAGAATGCTTCTTTTGTTTTTTTTTTAATTATACCTTTTAGTTCAATTTTAGAGGCTGAATGCTTTAATTGTCATCTCTTAGCAGTCCAGGGAGTAAATTAAAGGAAATCTCAGTGAAAGAAGTGATAGTGCCATTGGATAGACATCAAAGGAAGAGAGCTGCAAGTATATTCCCTGTGATTTTCTTTAGGCTGTGAGAGTCAGCAAGTATCATCCAAGAACAAACATGCAGTTCAAAACTAAGAAGGAAAACATGTTCAAGACCATATGAACAGTCATGAAGTTAAGACTTCAAGAGAGACGCCTTAAAAAGGAGGCAAGTTTTGAAAAAGGCATTAAAAATCTCTGAAACAGAAATAACTCTAAATGAGACAAAATGCTTTAATTTTACAGAATTGTCTGAGATTATAGGAACACAATGTTTGCAGATAAGAACCCAGGGGAAAAATTCATTCTATTTTCTATAGTTGTCCACCAAATAATTGTGCAAATGAGAAACAATGCCTAACCTCAAGGAACTCTCAAATGAGTAGCGGAGCAAAGAGGAACTCAATTATCTTCAAATTCAGGTGCTCTTTTCTGCCTGGGAGGATGCTGTCTGGGAACCAAGGGGGAGGAAACTGAGAAATTCTCTCACATTTCCCAGGCCGGTTCCCAGCTGCCACCAGCCTGCCATTCTCATTGCTGCTGCAAGTAAACAGTTATGTTTGGTTTTAGTAACTTAAGAGCATTCATCTCTTCAAGGATTTGGGTGGGGTGAGTGAGGATAGTTACTGGCTCTTCTCCACATGCTTCTAGTCTCTTCATTTGACTAAAACCAATTATACAGCTGACAATGATGGATGTATGCAATGTTTTTAAAAGATGGTCACATGTATCTGAAAATATTCATACATAATGAATGATATAAATATATGAATTGTGATTATTAACAGTCATGGGACCATGTTCATTTGTTCTGTTACATTGTTTTCATTTCATATGGAAATGCTGTTGAATAGATTTATTTTGCAATGAATACTATCTACAAGATTGAGTCTAATTTCTAATCCCATACAGGTAGTCTATATATCAGTTAGAGACATTCTATCATTTAAGATAGTTTTATCCCACCTACTAAGGGAATCTAATGTTATACTCGGCCATGATATTTAAAAAACCAACAACTGGTACTATATGGCACTGAAAAATCACAATGGCATACAACCACAAATGGCCAGCAGAGTCATATCACAGAGTTTTGGTGGCATATCAACCCTGGTCTTCCTGCTATGTCTATGAGGCTGACATTTTAATATCCAATCTAGATCCAGTTTCTGCTTCTGCCCAGATATTGATTTTTATATCAACTGTGACTTTTCATTTGTATCTGCCAAAGCTATCTTATTTTATAAAAAACTGCAAATAAATTTATTAGATGAATATCAGACAGGAAGGAAAGTAGCAGGAACTAGAGCCACTGATCACTGATGGCTGTGCCACCAGGAGACCACGAAGGCATTGTAACAAGTCCCTACATCATTCTGTTGCTTGCTGAAGATTCAGTGCCCTGGGCAGGAGGAGCATTTCCTCAGTTGCTTCTCAGTGCCTAAGTCTATGGGGAATGGTCATTTGCCTTTGCTTTCAAAGGCACCAAACCCTAACCTTTCAAAGATTAAAGGCAAACAAAATGTGTTTATCTTTCTTTATCAGTTTCCTGATTTGTAGAATAGGGAAAAAAAATTCTATGTACCTCAAGGGCTATAAGAGAATTGAATAATCTAATGGATGCGAAACATTCAAAACAATGCCTGGCATATGATAAGCACTTAATAAATAGTAGGCATTTCTATTATTAAATACCATTAACACCATCACATCAAAACAATATACATGTCATTATCATCACTGATATGCCCACAGTGTGCATGTTCATGAGGCATTTCGTAAATTAGTCTTTGCTGGAATTAAAGGTAATGGCATTGGAGCTTGCATTGTAATAACAGAAAACATGCATTATATTAATTAAATTATCCTACTGTTTAAAAATCCTCAATTTTGTCATTTCTGGCCCTATAATTATGCCAAGTTGTTAAATTCTCATCTTTGATCTTCTCTTTCCACCAAACAAATGTAAAATTTTGTACCCACTTTCAACTATTTTAAGTTTTGTTATATATTTCCTTGGTAAAATTTAAGATTATTTCCCTAGAAATACATGTATATCATTATACATACATACATAAGTAAATAAAGGAATTTTTTTTTGCAAAAATGAACTTGGTTCTCTGGCATACAATAATGCTTTTCCTCATCATATCATCATATGAGATGTTCTATTTAGTTATCGTATAGAATTATCATATTTTCACACTTTGAAACTGGACATATTCTGAAAACATGCTGCTTGCATTGGGAATCAGCCAGAAGCTGAATTAAACTGCTCATGTTCAGATGTTTCCAAGAAATGAATATATATATCTATATTTAAGTAAGTAAAATAATTTTTTGACTGTTAGCATGTGCAGAATTTAAGTTTAGGAAGAACAAATTTTTCTAATATTTAACATTAAATATTAAATTTAAAATACTACGCAATGGAAATTCATTTATTAATTGACCACCCATGCATGGTATGAAGATAGAAGACTCTTAAGAACAAGTTAATAAACATGGCCTGGGCCCAATTAGTCTATAAATGATTAACTTGCTTCAGGCACTGTGCTAATGAGGCCCAGATCCCACGTTTGCTCTATCTGTGGGCTTATTAGCTAGGTTGTTCTCTACTTCTGCACATTTACTTCTAACTTCTATGACTAACTTTTACACATATGCTACTGATTTCAAAGAGAAACAAGACAGACTATCTACATTTACAAAATCATCAACTAAACTGGAAAAAAAATAAAGCATCCTCCTACAGGGAGGTAAATTATCATATAATAGTAATGTTTCCACTTTTAATAGGAGTGCCATTGTTATAATGAACAAAGACCACTTGTAGAATGCTTCACAGGGTAGAAACTGTGTCTTCACATATACTATAACATTTTGTGCATTTTGTGTGTTAAAAAAAAATTAACCTCTGTACATGTATCCATCTTATTTACACAATGAATAGAGCACTGAAGTAGAAGGTAGTATGAAAATACATATATTAAAAAAAATCATTAGAAAAAGCAAATGGAGAAGGGAGTTCTCCAAGGATTGGGGGAGAATTCCTTCATGTTGATATTAATGAGAATAACAAGTATTTAATGGTAAAAGTTAACATGTAATTTTTTTTTTTTTTTTTTTTTTTTTTTTTTTTTTGCGGTACTGGGGGTTGAACTCAGGGGCACTCTACCTCCAAGCTATACCCCCAAGCCCTATTTTTTATTCTTTATTTTGAAACCGAGTCTCACTAAGTTGCAGAGTGCCTTACTAGGTAGCTGAGACTGGCCGCGAACCCGGATCCTCCAGTCTCAGTCTCCTGAATGCTGGGATTACAAACGTGCGCCACCACGACTGGCTAATATGTAAATAATTTACAAGTTAAAAAAGTCACCAAAAATGGCCACTGAGCCAATTGATGGTATTTTGCTAAGACTATTGGCTCTGATATGTACCTGAATATCAAAATAATTGTTTTGCAAATGAAGCTTGGTAATGTTTGCTGATATCTCATTTTCAATCCTTTATTTTTGTGGTAATGTCAAAAAAATTCTAAGACTTCATTAAGGAAAAGTATTATATGTAAAATTTTAAATGACACATCAATTAATAAATGAATATAGGGCAGAAGAAATATTTCAGAAGTGGAGAGTTAGTTCCTTTGAAATGCCTACTTCTGTCAAATAATTATTTGTTTCCTAAGTATTGACAATTGTCCTAAATTCTCCATTTCTTTGAATATTTTGCCTTCAGAAATCATGTATTTTAAAAAGTGATATAAAGGTTAATATGTTATTGCCTAAAATATATTCCAGAGATTAATGAAGATGTCTATAATTTGTGGGGAACTGAAAACAGAGTCATTTAGCCAAATGGATTTGCTTAAAATACAATAGAGATTTTAAATTAAAAATATTTTCCCTGTTTTGAGGCACTTAGCTAGATTAAAAAAAAAAAAAACTAAAGTCTAAAAATATTTCTAATATCCTCAAACTATAATTTATGTACTGGATATATTTTGGAAACTAATTCAATGCCATATAAAACTTTATTAACTAGGAATGGCTTATAAAATATCTCTCTATATAATGTTGGTCAATAGAAATCCATCTTTAAAAATTTACTAAGCTTGGGCCGGGCGTGGTGGCGCACGCTTGTAATCCCAGCATTCGGGAGGCTGAGACCGGAGGATCCGGGTTCGCGGCCAGCCTCAGCTACCTAGTGAGGCACTCCGCAACTTAGTGAGACCTGGTTTCAAAATAAAGAATAAAAAATAGGGCTGGGGGTGTAGCTCGGAGGTAGAATGCCCCTGAGTTCAATCCCCAGTACCGCCAAAAAAAAAAAGAAAAAGAAAAAATTTACTAAGCTTGATTAAGTATTTTGTTGAATGGGAATAATTCAAAATTCTTTTGTATGAATTAAGGTGTTTTTCATGACTTCTGAGTTTCATCAGAAAGTGAATACCTTCCTCCTAAAACAATTACTCAGTTCAAAAGGAAAGTATAGTGGCAATATGGTTTAAGTATAATAAAAAAAGGTATTCTAAACAATAAATGTGGGGCATAGGATCTGATTTTCTGATTTCTACATTTGTGTGCATTTTCTTTTTTAATTGAGAAGGGAAATAATGATATTAGAGATGTTGGAAGGTGATTTTTGTAGGGCCAAGAAAGCACCTATGTCCCTTATTCTAGATACAGGATACTGAAAAAAAGTAGAGTGAAGTTATGGAAAATTAAGGGGTTACCCCCACTGCCCCTCTTATTTCAGGTTCATTTTGAAAACACAGTAGGATACAGTAGCAGTGATAAGAAACCTAGGACCCTGGCATCAGCAATTAATATACAATCGAAAGTGAGTCGCAAATATTTAGCTTTTTGAGTTAAGTCATTTTGACACATTTTTGAGATTATAGAACGCAAATAGCAAACATTAACTCTCTATTTCCACTTTGAGACTTTACAGTGATTGGGGGATGTTTCTCATAATATTTTTGTTTTTGTTCCTTTCTTGCTCTATTTTTTAAAGAGAAGTCTTTAAAGGGCCTAAAACAGAGCATTATTTGAAGAGAACACTGTATTGATGAATCATTTCTCTCTCTCTCTCTTCTCCCTCCTCCCCAAGTGGAAGATATATACTGGGGATTGAACCCAGAGGCATTCACATCTCCTTTTATGTTTTTATTTTTGAAATTATTTCACTAGGTTACTAAGGGTCTTACTAAGGCTGATCTTGAACCTGAAATCCTCCTGTCTCGGCCTCCCAAATACTGGGGTTATAGGCCTGTGTAACTGTACTAGGCCTCTTATATCTTGCAATTGAAGATGTGTGGTCATGAGGAGACTAGATTTCATCTGAGTCTTGTTTTGTTGGGAATGTGTGTTTGAAAATCCATGAGTCACCATCTCATGTTCATTCTACTGTGTCTATTAGATCAAGACTAGTAAAATAAGCACTTTCACAGTAATAAGCTTAAAAGCCAAAACTGCAAGTGTAAGAACAATTTATACACCGAATTTGCAGTTCTGAAGGAAGTTGAAGATGAACATGTACCCTGCAAAAATATTTGTTAATATTAACATCTTTCACAAGGGTTCTGTCACTGACCACAAGAAAATTCAAAGACAAAAATTGCTGAAAAACAAAAAAATCAGCACTTACTTTATTAAATTTAGTCATTATGTCACTACCATGACAGAAGGTGGACATCTGCATGAGTATGTCATTCATTCTGTAAAAGTATGATGTGTCACTTAAAACAACTGTCCTCAATTAAATCTGCTTACATTTTATTTCAAAATTTCTTATGCACTTATAAAAAGTGCAGGGATAATAGGAAATAAGTTAACTCCATTATTCAAAGACACATTTAAAAAATTTTAAAGATACCAATTTGTTGTTTTTGTACTGAGGATTGAACTCAGGGACATTCTACTTCTGAGCTACTGATTCTGCTCATGTTATTTTTAAAGTTGAAATAACAATTAAAATATTTTAATGTACAAATATATCTTATTTTTATCTTTGAAAGAGTCTTATCATGTGAAATAGTTTGTAAAAGGAACCATTTGATGAATCCACAGTAAAAGAGAATTTAGATTATCAATAAACATATGTAAAATTTATCAAATTTATCATTTAATCCTTAAATACTATTGTTGGGATTGCTAATTAGTATAGCTGTGATGGAGATCAGTGTTGAGGTTGCTCAGCAGACTAGGAATAGAACCACCATATGACCCAGCTACGACATTTCTGGGTATGTTTCCAAAGCAATAGAAGTCAGAATAGTATAGGAATACATGCGTATCCATGTTACTGGAAGCACAATCCACTATAGCCAAATTATGGAACCAGCCCAGATGTCCATCAACAGATTAATGGATTACAAAACCATGGTACAGATGCACAATGAAATTTTATTCAGCTATAAAGAAGAACATAATTGTGTCATTTGCAGGAAAGTAGATGTAACTAGAGAATATTACGTTGAGTAAGATTAGCCAGTCTCAGGAAGTAAACGGTTTCATGTTCTCTCTCATATGGAAGCTAGACAGAGATTGGGTAACAAGAGGGACTTCAGAGAAAGAAAGGGAGATTCCTGTGGAATGATGGAGGGGGTTTGTAGGAGGGAGGAGCAAAAAGGAGACTTGATGAAGAAATAGTTAAAATAAAGTTATGTGTATATACAAAATTCTCAATATCAATCTCAATAACATGCATGGAGAAGGGGTGGGAGTGGTCAATTTTTGACTGCATGTTTTTTATGGGTCAGTGCTCCAAAGAGTTTCTGTAAATCTGGGATAGTGACAATTGGAGAAGATAAAAGGTTGTGTAAGAAAGACCTTGCACCAAAGTCCAACGTCATCTCCTTTTATTTGGTCTGGGTTAGATCTGTAGGTGGATATTTTGTTAGCAAATCAATTCCTAGCTATAAAATGCATATTATTTCACTTAATATGGTTTGAGTCTCTCCACAGAAGTATTTCAGAGAGTGAAATTAGATATTCCATGAGCTATGTTAGTATGCAAATAAATGAAATTTGAATGTGGAACACTGTAATCTTTCTGTACATTTACTTGCTTAAAACAGCATGCATTAACATACATGCAATGGAAAGGAAATCCTGTTGCGTATTCTTTCAGAGAAGCAAAGCTGCTTTTCCCATTCCTTTGTGAATTGCTTTGAACATCATTTCCAATGAATGTGCCAATTTGGGAAATGGTGTGAGTCAAGGCTTCCTGATTTCAAGGCCAGCTTGCATCACTGTGAATATTTTATTTTGGTTTTTTTGTTTGATGAAAGCTGACTTGTTCTCTTATGATTTAGGGAACATAGTTTTCAGTCAACAATCACCAACAATTTTACTATGTGTGGATGTACATATATATGTATATAGTTAATGTTGTATTTTCACTCAAGAAGTGTGAATTTATGATTAAATACAGCATTTACATGGAACTGTGCTCAACTGGAGGCTTTGGAGACCAGAAGCTGTGGTATAAGGATCAGGGTGCTGGCAAAGGCTATTTTCGGCTGGAGTTCCGAACAGATCTCCAGCCTCAGTAAAGAGTTCAAACCAGAAAACCAAGGCAAAAGTACAGTTATCAGAATTGGGCAATTATTATGTGGAAATGAAAATATTTAGGAAGCTGTAGTCCAAGTATATGGGAGACATAGATTTAGACCAATTAAAACTCATTGCCTGAGGAATCTGAGGCCACTGATATCTGAGAACCTTACAGGGCTGGTCTTGGCTTTTATGCAGTCCTTCCCAACTACTGGCTTGGCTAGAAGTTGTGGGCATCTAGAATTACCAAGAATTTCTAATTAGTCATTTGGATATCACATCTGCAGCTCCATTTGCTAAGGGAGACTGGAGTTAGTACCTTCCCCAAGTAGATCACCATAGCCTTAGGAATGCAACTATAATACAGCACGAATAGAGGGAATATCCAAATAATGTAGGTCATGTTTCTAACTTCTTGCAAAAAAATTTTTTAATTATAATGGTGATATACTCATTTGTTGTGAATTCTGCCAATTAACTAGAATATCAAGTAATTGTAAAACTTTTGACTTGTATTTTCCCTTACACTTAATCTTCAGGTTTTGATTTTTTTTTTTTTAACATAAAAGTTATTCCCTTACCAAAGTTTTGTTCTCAGCCTTTCTGATCTTCTTTATACCGTCTTCTTTGGGGGCATTCAGAGACCATAATTTTTCCCATGAGCAAAAAAACTCCTAAATTTCTCTGTTCTTGATCTTTCTCCCAAATTCCAATTATTTAATCTCTTACTAGGTTCTATCATGTCATACCTAAAACTGCCTCACAATGAGAGCTTATAATTAATCAATTTTGACAAGCTATTAGGCTAAGAAATTAAGGCATTTTTGTAATTATATAAAATTTTATTGCTGTGCAGAAATGGGCCTTTCCATGAATATTTATTCTTTCCTTGGCCATCTATACAATATTACAGTAAGGATATATAAGGCAGGCAATCATTTATTTTTACAGTACGGATTCAACTGTCTTTATCATGTTTGATTGATTTGATTGGTTTCTTTCTTTAAAGCATAGTTGTTGAACATAATAATCAAATTATTTGGCAACCTATAAATATTGGTCAATAGTGTAAAAAATAATGAATGAACTAATTAATTGCCTGAATCTTTCCTATGCATCTACATTCAAACTCACAGTAGGAAAGATAAATAGCTTTAGAAACAGCAAACTAAAGTTCAAAGGCAAAAGATCCCTTATTCCTATTGTTTTATAATCTTTAAAATTGGAAAAGAAATGTAGGTACTTTTAAAATGATTAGTTTCCCAGGGAACTATATCTTAGGATATCTCAACCTTAGTACTATTGATATCTTGGTCTAAATAATTCCTTACTATGATGACCTGGGCATTGTAAGGATGTTTAGCAACATCCTTGCTTTACTCAGCAGCTTCCAACAGTACCCACAAATTGTGACAACTAGAAATGTCTCTGAAATTTTCAAAATGGAGAAAAGAGAAAAATTATTGCCAGTTGAATATCACTGTTCAGAGTGAATACTGATGATAGAAAATATTGAGACTTGAGTTGATTTGGGCAAAAGGGTTGCCACCCTGGCGGTACAATAGAATCCCTTCAGGTACTTTAAACAATTAATGCTTAGGACTTCCTCTATGTAAGTGCTCTGTGTTAAGATCCTGGGAGTAGGTACCAGTCATTTAAAAATCCTTTCTGAGTCTACTGTGTAGCCTGGGTTGAATATGCTGACTTGGAAAACAAATGATATCTAACATAAAACTTCAGGCTAATTAGGAAAATTATTCTATACTTTGCAATCATTGATATTTTGGAACATTATATTCACAGCCCATGTTTTATTCTCATGCGTTTATGCATTGAGAATTTTATGTCCATCCAGAAATTACTGAGATCTGTAAAAATTTCCAAAAGATCAGATATTTAGATAATTTCATGGAATGATATATTGAATTAAGTTTAGAGATGCATTAAGTATTAGGTTAAATTGTCTACATGAAAGAAAAAAATGTCTTTACTACTTGTTTTAGATCTCACTTGATCTGGTACTAAGCCAGATTCCTAACACCTGTTTAAGGGGGCAGTTGGGTTAATAGACAGTATACATGAATGTAAATAGATAGCAATTTTCTGGTCAGCCTACTGGTCTACTGATTCCTCTAAGAGACCCCAATCACATTTACTTACAGATACCCAAACCATTGTATCAAAAGCAACTGATTTGCATGATGGTCCAAGCCTATACACTCCCAGCTACTTGATGGTTCAAGCAGGAGGATTGCTAGAGCCCAGGGGTTTGGAGCCAGCCTAGGCAGCATAGCATGACTACGTTTAAAAAGAAAATAAAATCTTAGGGTAGTCTTGATCTGCCTGATTGCCAATGATGTGGAACATTTCCTCATACATTTATTGGCCATTTGTATTTCTTCTTTTGTGAAGTGTCTATTTAGGTCCTTTGCCCATTTTTTGATTGGGTTATTTGCTCTCTTAGTTGCAATTTTCTTGAGTTCTTTGTATATCCTTGTTATTAAACCTCTATCTGAAGTGTAACTGGCAAAAATTTTCTCCCACTTTGTAGGTTCTCTGTTGAGGTTCTTGATAGTTTCCTTTGCTTTGCAGAAGCTCTTCAGTTTCATGCAATCCCATGCATTCATCTTCCTTTGAGCTGCCTGTGCTTTTGGGGTCCTGTTAAGAAAGTTTTTACTTGTGCCTATGTGTTCAAGTGTTGGCCCTACGCCCTCTTCAAGTATCTGCAAGGACTCTGGTCTGACTTCCAGGTCCTTGATCCACCTTGAGTTGACTCTTGTGCAGGGTGAGAAAGTGCGGTTTATTTCCAGTTTCCTGCATATGGTTAACCAGTTTTGCCAACTCCATTTGTTAAAGAGGCTATCCTTTCTCCAGTGTATATTTTTGGCTCCTTTGTCAAAAATCAGTTGACTGTAAGTCTGTGGGTCTGTTTCTGAGTCTTCTATTCTGCTCCATTGGTATATGTATCTATTTTTGTGCCAATACCATGCTGTTTTTATTACTGTGGCTTTGTAGTAGAGTTTAAAGTCAGGTATTGTGATGCCTCCTACATGATTTTTATTGCTAAGAACTACTTTGGCTATCGTGGGCTTTTTCTTTTTCCAGATGAATTTAAGGACTGATTTTTCTATGTCTGTGAGGAGCGTCCTTGGCAATTTCATGGGTATTGCATTGAATTTGTAGATCAGTTTTGGGAGGATGGCCATTTTGATGATATTTATTCTGCCTATCCAAGAGCATGGGAGTTCCTTCCATCTCCTAAGGTCTTCATCAATTTCCTTCTTCATCTTTCTATAATTTTCCTTATAGAGGTCTTTACTCTCCTTGGTTAGGTTTATTCCTAAGTATTTTATTTTTCGGGGTGCTATTCCTAACTCCAGTCAGAATGGCAATCATAAAAAACATGAACAACAACACCTGCTGGCGAGGATGTGGAGAAGTGGGAACCCTAATACATTGTTGGTGGGATTGCAAACTTGTGCAACCACTGTGGAAAACAGTATGGAGGATCCTCAGACGAATGGGAGTGAACCTACCATATGACTCAGCAATACCACAACTAGGTATATACCCAACAGAATGGAAACCAAATTATCAGACCAATGCATGTGTATCTATGTTTATAGCAGCTCAATTCACAATAGCCAAACTATGGAAGCAGCCAAGATGTCCAACCACAGATGAATGGATTACAAAACTATGGGATATGTACACAATGGAATTTTACTCAGCCATAAAGAAGAATAAAATCATGTTCTTTG
>PVLC010044227.1:0-12254 GCA_004027655.1 Graphiurus murinus
CCCTTTCATCCTATCTCAATTTCTGCTTTCAATCAGAAAGTAGCCTCATGCTTTGTCCTGTAACCCTCTTAGCATTCTCTTTCTTTTCTGACCTTGTCAGTTTCATAGCTTTCTTTGGCCTCAAGTCTGTTTTTTCAGCTCGCAAAGCAGCTTGTGACTTCTAAGACTGCTATGCAAAGATGCCTTGTCTTTGTGAGAACTACCTAGGCCTTGATGTGGTGCGGAGACTTCCCTTCTAGAATTCTGCAAGGCATGATAACTTGTTTTCTCGACTCATACTTTGACTCAAAGACTTCTTATGCTTGGTATTCTGGGGATGCTGGAAAACACAGGTCTCTCCACTTCCTGACCTTAAAAAACTTATGTTACATAAAATAAGATGAAAATGACATGTGTTAAATGCCATCCATAGAACTGCACCATTCAATAGAATACTCATTAGTTAATTGGTTGTAGAGCATTTGAAATGTGGCTAATCCTATTTGAAATGCACCAGAAGGAAAAAAGACACTCCAGATTTCTAACATTTAGTGCAAAAAAAATGCAAAGTGTTTCAATATTTTATATTGATTATATGTTGATATTTTTTATATATTGGATTAAAATTAATCTCACATGTTTCTGTTTCCTTTTTTGTTGTTGTTGTTGTGGTACTGGAGATTGAACCTAGGGCATTCTACCTCCGAGCTACACCCCCAATCTTATTTTTTATTCTTTATTTTGAAACAGGGTCTCACTAAGTTGCAGAAGGCCTCACTAAGTACCTGAGACTGGCCACGAACCCAGATCCTTCTGTTTCAGCTTCCCAAGTACTGGGATTACAAGCGTGCGCCACCATGCCTGCCTTCTATTTACTTTTTGATTGTGATAACTAGAACATTCAAAATTATCTCTGTGACTTGCATTCTTTCCTTCTTTCTTTGCAGGGGGAGGGTAATAGGGCTTGAACTCAAGGCCACTGAGCTACATCCTCTTTTTATTTTTATTGATGTATTTCTTTTTGAGATAGTGTCTTGCTAAGTTGCCCAGGCTGGCCTTGAACTTGTGATCCTCCTGCCTCAAACTCCAGAGTAGCTGGGCTTACAGGTATGCACCACTGCACCCAGTTGGCTTCCATTATTTCTATTGGGCAGCACTGCTATGTGCGATTTAGAAAGGATTGGAAGGAATCCTTTAGAGGGATTCCTGTGTGCGGTGGGGGCAATGTGAGAGAAATCGGTATGAGTGGAGGTGACTCTTGAGTCTTAAGGGTGAGTAGCTGTAGACAGAGTGCAGATGGAACCTTAGCCAACAGTAAGAAACAATGCTGTGTAAGGGGCAAAGGATGGTTGTTGGATGACAGGTCAATTTCTCTTATTATAAATTAGCACAGGGATCAGAATAAGAGAGATCACTCAATCCAAGGCACCTAATTTTACTACTATGTGAGATACCAGAAGGTTTAATGGATGACTTAAAGTATATTAAAATGGCATTTAACCCAAAAATCATTTCCTTGGCTACTGTGTCAGAAATAGCACCATTAATGTCTTGACTCTCTCTTCACATCATTACTTATAAAATAATTGCTTTTAATCAGAATGAATCCCAAATTCCATAACATATTTAGAAATAAAGAAAAAAGATTATATTTTTCAGTTGATTCTCACTATCCTTATTCTATAACTGACTTTATCATATTGTATAACCTTTGTGTGTGGAGGGGGGCGAACTTACAAGTAGAAATGGGTCAGTGTCTTTCATTTTCCTGTTGAAATACTGTGGTCATTGGAAACCCAAAGAAAATATTCCATGATTCACCTCTATCTACAACAAAATTATGGATGGAGCCGGACATGGTGGCGCACGCTTGTAATCCCAGCATTTGGGAGACTGAGACCGGAGGATCCGGGTTCGAAGCCAGCCTCAGCTACCTAGTGAGGCACTCCACAACTTAGTGAGACCCTGTTTCAAAAAAAGAATAAAAAATAGGGCTGGGGGTATACCTCGGAGGTAGAATGCCCCTGAGTTCAATCCCCAGGATCACACACGCACAAAAAAAATTATGGATGGCTCTGGAAACTTGAGCAAATCCTGAAGATGACGGAGTTGCAATTTCTTTGGTGATGCAGAACAAGCTTGGCATATCCCCAAGTTTCCATTAAAGCAGTCTACTTTACAAGAGGGCTCTATGACATCTGATACCTTACTGAAATATTCCAAGAAACCAATATTAGATCAGCATGCGATAGGTTACTTGAAAGATAATTGGAGAGATAATTATGATTTCACACAGAAGCTAGTGTCTGTTAGAGATTGGGGCTCACCATAGCATGATGGGCTAATCATTGTAAGGAACCCAGATCTGACCATGACCCCCAACACATATATTCTCTCATTCATCCTAAGGTTCTGGCTGCAGAGGGTTAAATAGGATTTCTTTTTGAGGAGTAAAACAAAGTCTACACATGGCTTGATTCAAGTGCAAGCCCCACAGACTTCTGGCTTCCAAGTCACTTCCTCATATATTTCAACTTCTCTTTCTCTTGATTATCTGTTAAAAGAACCAGAAGACAGTGTCTATTGAGAGCTCTCTTTTATCTCAAAGTTTTGCTAAGTAGTTGTTTCTTTGTTATAATAAAATATCTAACATTATTAAGCACTTACTGCTCTGCTAAGCATTATTTCTTTGAATCCTCATAACACCACCATGCATTAGCTATGATTACCCCTTAATTTAATTATCTATTGTTGAAAAAATTGCCACAAAGCATGGGGGTTCACAACAACAATCATCATCATCATCATCTCTCATGTTTTCTGTGGGTCAGAAATTCAGACAGAGTATAGAATGATTTCTCTCCACACCATGAGCTCTGGAGTCTCAGCCTGAGGGCTGAGCCCTGGAATCACCTGCTGGCTCAGTCACTAACACCTGTCTGCTGTTAGCTGGGGGCTTGTGTAGACACTCATATGCCACCTCTCCTTGTGGTGTGAGCATCCTCACACCAGGAGACTGGGTCCCAAAGTCAAGGTAAGAGAGGGAGAGGAAACAAGAATATGCCAGTGCCTGGCAGGAGCCTATTGCTTTTTAGGAAATAGCCGCAGTTCAACCCAGATTCAAGGGAAGGGAATAGAGACTCTATCTCTTGATGGTGATAAGTATGGAATATATATTGGTGCAGCCACCTTTCAGAAAGTACAATCTGCCACACATCTACATTGTATAGATGAAAAAACAAATAAATGTTTAATGATCATGTGATTTATAAGAAGAAAAGCAAAGATAGAAACCTGCTGGTTAATCAGAGAGATGCAAATCAAAACTACCTTGAGATTTCTCCTAAACCCAATCAGAATGGCAATCATCAAAAACACAAACAATAAAAATGCTGGTGAGGGTATGGAGAAGTGGAAACCCTAATACATTGTTGGTGGGATTGCAAATTAGTGCAACCACTTTGGAAACAGTATGGAGGATCCTAAGATGAATGGGAATGAACCTACCATATGGTCCAGCAATACCACTTCTTGGTATCTACCCAAAAGAATTAAAACCAAACTATCAGACTGATGCATGTGTGTCTATGTTTATAGCCACACAATTCACAATTGCCAAACTGTGGAACCAGCCAAGATGTCCATCAACAGATGAATGGATTACAAAACTATGTACACAATGTACACAATTTTACTCAACCATAAAGAAGAACAAAATCATGTCATTTGCAAGGAAATGGATGGAACTGGAAAACATTATGTTAAGTGATATTAGTCAGTCACAAAAAGTTAAAAATTATATGCTTTCCCTAATATGTGGAAGCTACAGAGAAAGTGAGTCATAAGAGGGACTCTAGATGAAGAAGGAGAAACTTTAGATGAGCAAAGAAGGTGACTTAACCGAAGGGGTTGGGGGTGGGGAGGGAAACACCCTAATGAGCATGATGTACTTTCACAATCATATCAAAGTCAGTCACTAAACTGAACATGAGAAGGAGGGAGGGTGAGGGAATGGGGTGCAAATTGGGGAAGAGTTAAATGAGAGATGTGTGCATGTATGCCTCTACCAGCTTGTACCTAACAAAGATGAATGATTACAATGCACCAATAAAATAAAATAAAATAAAATAAATCTGCTGGTTTCTGGGATATTTCTCTTCTCTCTCTCTCTCTCTCTCTCTCTCTCTCTCTCTCTCTCTCTCTCTCTCATCACTATAAGGAGTTGGTTCTTCTCTCTCCAGCAGTTGCTGGGAAAACCAGAGAGTTGGTTTTGCAAAAACCTGGGAGCAAAGACCCACATCCCAACTCTGGGCCATACTTTGTCTTGTCACCTGTGCAGTGACAGAGAAACACTGTCATCCTTTCCAGAGACTGACAGCCCCACATCATTCTCACTACCCATCACTGATAATAATAAAACACAGCAAAAACAATTCAGTCTATCTACCCCTGTGCTATCTAGGGTAAGCCTGGGTCTCCACACTCACTTCTCCAGATAAGGAACATTTGTTTTTTTTTCCTTTCCACCAAATGAACCTGCGACAAAGTGTGCAGGAAGAAGCTCAGCTCAATAATACAAGAACTTACACATCAAAGATAAATTCTGACTTTTAGGGCTTCATTGGTATGTCTCAAAAAACAGTGAGATCGTTTTTCTCAAAACAACAAAAGAGGGACTAACCCAAAAAGAAATTATCTTTTTATGCATTGCTTGCAGTTGAAAAAAAATGTTTTCCTCAGGCTTCCTTTTACTTTATCAAGATATCAAGGCCACATTTATTCACAGCTTCAGAACTCTTTTCAAGCAGGAAAATTCTTAAGACACAGCCCATATATGAAAGCCTACTAGAAAAGAGATAGCAGAAGGCTTTACAATTCACAGCTGGCCTTTCTCTTAGAAAAGCAATAGGTAAAAATAGTAGTAACAGTAATAAAAGTAACAATGAAGAGAAGGAATAAGATGATGACAAGAGGGAGAAGAAAAAGGTCCAGGAGTAGAGAAGTAGTGTATTAAATTCTTAATAAATGCTGGGCGCTGGGCACTGTGCTAAGTGCTTCCATCTATTTCTTCCAATGGCTGTGTGAGTTAGATACTGTTATGTATGTATGTAGAAATATTCCAATTTTTGCCGGGCACAGTGGCATATACTTGTAATCCCAGAACTTGGGAGGCTGAAACAGGAGGATTGCAAATTCAAGGCCCACCTCAGCAACTTAGCAAGATCCTGTTTCAAAATTAAATAGGAGCCGGGCATGGTGGCGCATGCTTGTAATCCCAGCATTCGGGAGGCTGAGACCGGAGGATCCGGGTTCGCGGCCAGCCTCAGCTACCTAGTGAGGCACTCCGCAACTTAGTGAGACTCGGTTTCAAAAATAAAGAATAAAAAATAGGGCTGGGGGTATAGCTCGGAGGTAGAATGCCCCTGAATTCAATCCCCAGTACTGCAAAACAAACAAACAAACAAACAAACCCCCAAAACAACAACAATTAAATAGGGCTGGGGTGTAGCTCAAAGGTAGAACCCCTGGATTCAATCTCCAATACACACACACAGATACTCTACTTTTTCAGATGTGAAAATTCAGGCTTAAAGATGTAGAGAGTTGTACAAGACCACATACTTGCAAGAAGTGAAGCTGGGATTTCAACCGAAGTATTCTTACTCCTTGTTATGGTTTGGGTCTTAAATATCCCCCAAAAGCTCAGATACTAAAATTTTAATCACAAGCTTTTAGCACTACTCGGATATGGTGGAACTTTTAAGAGGTTGGATCTAGTGGCAGGAGGTTAGGTCATTGGAGTATGTCCTTCAAGGGGATATTGAGATGCTGGTCTCTTCCTCTGTCTCTTTTTGTCTCTTGACTTCGATGAGATGAACAACTTTGCTCTATGCATACTCCCCACTATGATGTTCTGCCTTGCCACAGGCCCCCAAACAGCAAAGCCAACCAAATATAAACTGAAACCATTAGCCAAAAATAAACCTTTCCTCCTTATAAGTGGATTATCTAAGGTGTTTTGTTATAGTAATGGAAAGCTAACCAATACAGTCCTGGACTCTTAGGCAGTTCTTATCAAATGTCTCTTATTCCAAACTAACTGTTAACTGTTGTGTTCCTAAGAAGTCCAAAGAGACCAAAATGTTATTAACCCCTCAATATATATACAAATCCATTCCAGGTTCTGGGATGATGGAAATGAAATAAGAATTAGTCCCTATATTATATTGCACCAATAAAGTTCTAAAAAAGAAAAAAAAAAAAAAAAGCAAGAATTAGTCCCTTCCCCAAGGGAGCCCATGGTTTGACAGAGAAGACAACTTACATAGTGGGAAGGCTTTTAGGGTCTGGTAATACCAGACCAGGATAAATTGGTTCTAATTTTGATGCAGTCTAAGAGAAATTCGAGCAGATTATATTCGAAAATCAAATTAGCTTACAAATACAATTTTGATTGGTAGAAAAGAAAGAAGGGGAAAGACATTCTAAACAGGAGGAAATAGTGAGAAGAAAAAAGAAATACATTGTGTGGAGAGAAGAAGGCTGAGTTGTGGTGACAGGTGGGAAGTTAGCTGTTTGGGGGAGAGCCTCAAAGGATGGATCAGGAAAGAGAGAAAGAAGTGTGCATTAGTCCTGTGGGGAGGGGGAGGCATACAGAGGCTTCTACACAGAGGAGTGGCAGAATTACATTGCAGGTGTTTCAGATGCTAAGCAGCTCCTACAACCCTCAAGTGGATGGATCTTCTGGATCTACCTCACATCCTGCCAAGTGGGTGGGGACAGCCCAAGGGAAAATCCACAATCACTGGGGAGATATCCATGGAAACCTCATCTTTCACCTTCATGGTACTATCTTGTTCCCAGAGGTGGGTTTTTGTGGCTTTGTCTTGTGACGTCTTTCCTGTTACTTACATTTTCCAATGGTGCGGGAAAAGAAAGAATGGCTGATATTTATGCCTAATTCTTAACCAGAGGCAAATATTGACTACTGGCAGTCACTGGAAGTGAAGGCAAAGGTTCATAAAGGGAAAGAACGTGTGTGGGAGGTGGGTTACTCCATTGTTATAGCCTCCCCAGTCAACCCTTTCAATAGCTTCCTTCCTTCCTTTTTTTTTTTTTTTTTTTTTTTTTTGTAGTACTGGGGATTGAACTTAGAGGTGTTCTATCTCTAAGCTACATTCCCAGTCCTATTTTATTTTGAAATAAGATCTCACTAAGTAGCTGAGGACCTTGTTAAGTTTCTGAGACTGGCTTTGAACCTGCAATCTTCCTGTCTCAACCTCCCAAGAACTGAGATTATAAATGTGTGCCACTATGCCCATCTGCATTTGTTCATCTTTTAATTTTTAAAATGTTATTTATCTATTAAATTATATTTTGCAGTGCTAGGGATTGAACCCAGGACTCCATGCATGCTAGGCCAGAGCTCTACCACTGAGCTGTGGTCCCAGCCCCTCACCTTTCATTAATAGACTTGAAAATTGAAACTAATTCCCATTTTTTAAAACCTAAGACAAAACATTTTTCTAAATTATTTTTCATTCCCTTTTGAAACTGAAAAGAAGTGGCCTTTACACCAAGATCCATGAATATTCAAGTCCTAGTTACTTAGCATTTCTGAAAATGGTCTGGAGTCCAGAAAGCAGTGCCTGCAATGATTCTATTATCTCTTTAGCTTGGCCAACCTTGAAAAGCCTAAGCAGGCAATTCTATCTGTCCTCTGGTAAGTGAGAGTGAACTTGGATCTTCCAAGAAGATAAATCAGGCTTTCTCCTCATTGAAAATTTCTTCTTTCAAATGGACCAGTTTACAAACTAATTCCACATGAGCTGTCATAGTTCCCCTGAGGTGTTGCATAGTTCTTTCATGTAGCTTGAAAGTTAGTCCATTGGTCAATACAGTTATTGGTTGACTACTTAATTACAGTGGTAAAAAAGGCATAGGGAGCCACATCCCTATGTTTATACGAGTTAACATTAATCAAGAAGATATGCATGCCTGCACACCTAGGCAAACTGTTCACCAGCCAGTGGGATGAACTCTTTGACTCTGTGGCTCAAACAAAGTTAATGGGAATATAGGTTTGGCTTCTGTACATCAGGATACAGGTGCCCAGGGGCAAAGCGGAGGCCCTGCTCAGGGCTTTGGTCTAGACTTCCTAAGTTGATGAAGTGCCTCAAATGTAGACCTTTGACGCTTAGGTCAAAATGGGATCAGTCCTAGTGTTCTCGAGACTCACTGACAGCTCTAGAGGAGAAGACATTCCATATTAGCCTGGATGGTGTGGACCAGACTATACCAGCCATTGTGCTCCCTGACTCAGCCTTTTTAAAAGGTCTTATAGTGCCAGGCGTGGTGGCGCACGCTTGTAATCCAAGCATTTGGGAGGCCGAGACCGGAAGATCTGGGTTCGCAGCCGGCCTCAGCTACCTAGTGAGGCACTCCACAACTTAGTGAGACCCTGTTTCAAAACAAAGAATAAAAAAATAGGGCTGGGGGCATAGCTCGGAGGTAGAATGTCCCTGAGTTCAATCTCCGGTACCACAAAATAAATAAATAAATAAATAAATAAATAAATAAATAAATAAATGGTCTGATAGTAACTTATAATGGCATGATTTATATTGCATTGTGTCTGAGCATGTTAATAATGTTAATTTGAAAAGCTTCTGAAATGACCAATTTTGTCATACTGTAGAGCCATTTGATTATGATAATTTATTTTACTATATTGGGAGCCTCAAAGAACTGAAGCCTCAGTTGACCTTCCTGGGTACTGAATATCGGAATCCTAAAGGGATTCCTCAACTTGTTTCCTCAGTCCCAGCCATTAAAAAAAACAAAACAAAACAAAACCAAAAAAAACCAGATTTGAATGACACATGAGAATTAACATGAATTATGCATTGGTACTTAAGCTGGCTCACTTTAGGTCCTGATGTCAGCACTGAGCTTCCCATCTTCCCTGAAGTACTCTGTAGCATTTCCTTATTCCTAAAGCATTTAAGGAATGTGTTTTAGTTAGCGTTCCATTGCTGTGACAAAATACTTGAGAAAAACAACTTAAAAGAGGAAAGATGTATTTTGGTTCACAGTTTCTGAGGTTTTAGTCCATGATCAGCTGGTTCCATTTCTCTGGGCCTGTGGTGAGCAAGTATATCATGGCAGAGGAAAGCTGCTCACCTCACCATGACCAGGAAGGAGAGATGTAGGAGGTAAGGCATTGGGGACAAGATATGGCCCCAAGGTCATATCCTCAAGGACCCTTCAACTAGGTCCCACTTTTTATACTTTCCACCATTTCCCAACAGTCTATTCAGATTATGAATCTGGCAATGGGTGAGGTCAGAGCCCTCATGACCAATCATTTCCTAAAAGCCCCTCTGCCTTCAACACAGGAGCCTTTGGGGAACATTCTGGGTCCAAATCAGAATGGAATGGACTATGAGCATTTGTTAAATCTACCCCAAATGGCAGTCTGTAGATTCTGTGGCAAGGTGGCACACACAAGGGCCGAACGGTGAACACAACGGCCCAGGAGAGTGAGCGCCACTGCCCACGTGCAGGTTTCAGAGTGCACGCATGTAACTTTGGGCCCACGCACACTGATTGTGATTAAATACCTAGGGTCTGCATTGTCTACCCTTGATAACCAGCCATGTTCCTCACTCGGGTTCCAAAATAATCCTTTTTTAAAATGATTATTAAGCCTGGTGTGGTGGCTCATGCTTGTAATCCCAGTACTTGAGAGTCTGAGACAGAAGGATTGCAGATTCATGGCCAGCCTCAGCAACTTAGTGAGACCCTGTTTCAAAATAAAAATAAAATCAAGCTGGGGTTTACCTCAGAGAATGCCTCTGAGTTCAGTGCCCAGTCCCCCCCCCCCCCGACACACAAATTATCATTAGAGGGAAGAAAGTTTGACATTAAGAAAAGTCTGCATTTCACTCATTCAACAATGATTTACTAGATAACCACCATGTGTCAAAGTACTGAGAAAGACTGAGAGAGATCAAGACAGCCAACACCTTGCCCAACCAGAGTCCACATACTTCTGTGGGACGAAGGTAACAAATGAGCAAATAAGTAAACCCACAAGAAGATTCCAGATGGCCATAAGTGATGGGAAGATAATAAAATGGGGTGATTTGATAGAGGTAACAACTGTAGATTATAGGATCAGAGCTGGCTCTTAGAGGAAGTGACATTTAAGCTCACAATGTGCACCAACATTGGAGCTTTTTGCAGTGTCCCATAGGTATAGGGGAGTGACCCAATTCAAGAAGAATTCCACAAGAAATAATCATTACCTGGATGACTGGTTTAAGCAGTCCCATACATGGTTAGTTATCTCTCAGTTCAATCAATATCCTCTTAGGATATTTGATTTTAACTTTTGTGAAAAGGGTATATTGCTTATTGGTGGAGAAATTGTTAGGTTTGTCTGACTGCTCCCAGTGGTGGAGCTTAGAATGACCTATTGTTAATTACAGCCTTCTATTCTCCTTCATTTTTGTTTGTTTTGTGGTGGTAGGGATCCAACCCAGAACTTCATGCATGCTAGGCAAGTAGGCTACCATTGAGCCCCCTTACTTCATTTGTATTGCTACTGTATCAGTCAGCATTCCATTACTATAACAAATACCTGAGATAATGTACTTATCAAGAGAAAAGGTTTATTTTGGTTCACACTTGTAGTGGCTTCAGTTAATGATTGGTTGATGTTGCTTCGGGCCTATGATGGCACATGGTGGAGCAAAACTGCTCACCTCATGACCAGAAAGCGAAAGAGAAGAAGCAGAAAAGGGAGGGGATCCCATTATCTCCCATTATTGCCTTCAAGGACATGTTTCCCAGTGACTTAAGACCTTCCACAAGGCCCCACCTCGTGTGGTGTATGTGTGTGTGTGTGTGTATGTGTGTGTGTGTGTGTGTGTGTGTGTGTGTGTGTGTTACTGGGGATTGAACCCAGGGACATTCTACCTCAAAGATACAGCCCTATCCCTGCTTTATTTTTTATTTTGAAACAGAGTCTTAGTAGGTTGATGAGAGTCTCACTACTTCCTGAGGCTGTCCTCAAACCTGCAATCCTCCTGTCTTAGCTTCCCGAGTACTGGAATTACAAGTCTGTGAAACCACACCCAGCTAAGGCCCCACCTCTTCAATGTCCCATCAGCTCCCAATAGTGCCACACTGGGGACCAAGACGTTAACACAAGGCCCTTTGACAGAAATTAGAGTTTCAAGCTACAATAAATACTTTTTTCTTGAAAGTATTTTGAGGTATGATGACATCAATGAAACTGATTTATAAACCATCAGTGAAAATTTGTCTTACCATTTTATTGTGACATCGAAAGTCTCTCTTTGGCCACTCTACAGCCAATGAGTAAGAGAAACACTTTCAAAGTGGTTGTTGACTCAGTATCAACAAAGGGCCAATTGCTACAGATACAGGGGATTTCCAAGCTTTCCATAAGGGAATAATTAACTCACTGCAGGTAAAAAAGAATTAATTTTGAGGAATATTAAGCACCCTTAATTAGCACATTTGAGTTTTGTTTCCCTACAGGGGAAATATTCTCATGGCAGCTTGCCATGTCAAAGCTTCTAAATTTCTTCCTAAACTTAGAGTTGAAGTCTAAGTTTTTACAATGCAAATTAGGACTGCAAAAGCCTTTTAAGCCAAATCATTTATAAGCATTTAAGAAACTCCAGGGCCTCTGGATTTTGTTAATAATTTTGTAGCAATCACTGGGGAGGTCTTCTGAAAAATATATAGCTGGTGAATTCAGAGTGCCTAAATCTTCTAATAACCTACATCTGTGCAGATTTCGAAAGCTTGTTTTTTCTAAATCCTGATTATGCTGTATTTTAATTGCATTTTAAAGTTTAAGTGAATTTAAAGGCCATAAAAATTCAAGACAAATAGAAACATCTCAGCCTAGACACATCCATCACATGAAGTTGATATTTTATAATATCACATGTAATTAGGGCAGCAGGAGGCTTTATAGTTTATTGGCCTCAGATTCAATTAAATGAGATCAATTAATCATTTGGAATATTTACAATATGATTCTTCTACCTAAGCATCTATGTTGCACTGAATTTAACAATGCAAATGGGTTCATCTGTTTGGTGATTTATGTAGCTTTTTATATGTTTTAATTTTAGTGAACTTTTAAAATTATTTGTACTTTCCAAGTGTGAGCATATAGAGATTCATTTAATATATATTTATAATTGCCAAATAATGGTTATTTTAGACTTGGA
>PVLC010044228.1:0-12272 GCA_004027655.1 Graphiurus murinus
CTTTTTGAAGCATAATGTTTCCTTCTTTTTGACTTATGCTTTTATTTTAATTATTTATTTTCAATGTCTTGTTTGCATTTCTTTCTATCTTGATTAAGTGGTTAGTGTATCTATTTTCAATGTTCATTTTTTAGTTATTAACAGTTTAAAATGGTGAATATCATCCTTTTCAGTATAGCTATGAATATAGTTTTGTTAAGGTCTAAATAATCTGTCATTTCAGTTTTACTTTTTTAATAGGCTCCTATTATTTTAGTTATTCTTTACTTGCAAGGCTTTATGTAATTGTCTTCTTAAATTTTCTCATTGCTGTTTATCACCAGGTAGTAGTGCCTTAAGAGTTCTAAGTTTTGGAATTGGTTGAGAACTTTTATGTTCTACAACTACATGAGAAAATGAGATAATTTTCTGTGTATAGCACAACTACACATATATATCCAGTAAATTTTTAAAATGAGCTTTGTAAATTATTAATAGCATTCCTGTTCAGTCTTATGGCCACAGAAAAATATCTCTGAAAATCTTCTATGATGTTGCAAAATAAAATATTACAAATGTAACTAAAAATTTTCCATTTAAAGATTTATACTGTTTCTCAGTGTACAAGTGTTCCTGTTTTATCATGGCAAAGAAATTATATGTTGTCCTGTTAAATTGTGTGGCCTTCTATTTTGCCTAATTTCATGTTGTCCCTTGTTTTTTTTTTTAATTGGGATTTTGCCACATGCTTTTTTACTTGTTGGTTGTCAATGCCTTTTTTACTGCTGCATAGTTTACAAATCATGTAAGTTATTCTATCAGATATCTACTTTCCTTTCATTGAAAAATTAAATTCTTTTCATATTTTGCTATTAATGTATCTGGCTATGAACTTTCTTGAGTATGGTTCCTTTGTGCATTTGTGTGAGCTTTTCTAGAATATACATCCAAGAATGTAAATGCAAAGCACGAGTAACAGGATGTTCAACCTGATGGGGTGGTACTATATTTTCTTACAGGTACACTGATACAGGCTGATATTAGTAATGAATATGTTCTTATTTCTCCCTATTAGTCGTATGTATTAGTTTGTAAATTTTTGTCCAAGTGGTACTTATAAAATAATATCTCAAACTAATCTTAATTTGTATCTCCATGCTCAGTAATAAGATTAAGCATGATTTGATAGATTTTTAGTCACAATTATTGTTTATTCCATGAAAGGACCATGTATTTTGCCCAATTTTCTTATTAATTTGCTTCATACAGCTTCTGGGTTCTAATCCATTACTGCTTATATGTATTGTTTCTATCACATTTTGTGACTTTTTGTAACTTTATGATACATTGTAACTGGCAGCATTTAAAATTTTAAGATATTTAAGCTATTTTTTGTTTTAAATATATTTTTCCTGTTAAAGAAACCCTTCTTGCTTCAAGCTCAGGATTGTGATTTATTAATTTTTTTGATGTCAATTTTTTTTTACATATTTAAACCCCTAATCTATTAATCTATTGATAATTTTTTTGTGTGTGTGTGTGGTAATGGGGATTGAACCCAGGGGTAGTCTACATCCAAGTTACACCCCTAGTCCCATTTTTTATTCTTTGTTTTGAAACAGGGTCTCCCTAAGTTGCGGAAGGCATCACTAAGAGGCTGAGCTGGGCCGAGAGCCATGATCCTCTGGTCTCAGCCTCTCAAGTACTGGGATTACAAGCATGCGTCACCACTCTCGGCTGGTAAATGATTTTTCTGTGTGGTGTGAGATACGTTTTCTTTTTCTTTTTTTTTTTTTTCTTCTATATGGATAACTATTTGTTTCAACATCATAAGAAGCTCTTTCTTTTTTCACTTCTCCCCAATACTACCTTGGTTATGCATCAAATATCACATAATACTCATGGAAGCTCACTTAATAAAGCCTCTACAAAAATTATTTTGCAATACTTATCAACAATACAAATAATCAATTTCACTTTGAGAAATATGTCCCACATTCTTTCACATATCTGAAGATAATGTAAATAAAATTATTTCTAAAGCATTATAGCAGCAAAAAAAATGTTAACCACCTAAATTTCCAGGACTAGTAGATGGAATGAAGATTACTATGATTAATTAAGGAAGAAAATATTATATATCTGTTAAAAGCTTGTAAGATTATCCAATAGTTGTTCAAATTATTTCATAACTCTTCCTGCAGATTCTTTATGTCTACAGAAATCCTAAAGATGTTATGGTCTCTTATTTTCATTTTTCAAAATGGGTAGAAATATTTGCAGCAACAGAAAACATAGAGCAATACATGGAAAAGTTTCTAGATGGAGAAGGTAATTATGAATTTACTTATCAAGAAATTCGAGAATAAATTTTACAGTGCCAAAGACTGGCAATGCTAGATAATAAATGCACATGAGTTACTCATGTACACCAACTCAGTCTGCCACTCAGTGGCATTTCTGTCCCTGTCAAGACCAGTGTCCAAAAGGCATATAATTTTAAAAGTATTGTGATCAGAACGTAGCTTACAAACATACTAGCAATTCAAACTAGCTAGAGAGAAAGGTTTCATCAAACTTTCCAGAATGGCAAAAGTTGAGGGTGAGTTCCTCTGCTCTACCATGAACTTGAGATGGTCATCATAAGGCAACTGTGGAATCGTTCACTCTACTTCTGAGGAGCACTGACTGATACAAATATTATCCATGTGGAATCAGGATGTCACTCATTAGAAGATTATATTCACATTCTCTCTCATTATACACAGCTAATGCTGCTCTCCAGAGATCTTAGAGAATGAGAAGATAAAGGGAGACACTTGTTTTTTGGTGGAAGAAATAGGAAAATGAAGAAATTTTCCTTAAAGACATATCCAAATGTAGGCCCTTGGACTTCTTATCTCTGTATTCCTACTTTCTTACATGCATTGAGTATCTCTGCACAGAGAAATCTTAATGAAAATCATGCAATTGTTTTCCAAAATTCTAGCCATTCTAAAGTAATAATATAGTATGCAATGGTGGGAGCTTTGTTTTTATAGTGAAAAGTTTAAACCAGAAATTATAGAATACAGTGTGCCATTCAATGTTTGTAATATCTTCTCTCATTACTTACTATTACTATTTTTTTACAGTAGTAGGAAGCCGTTGGTTTGATCATATAAGAGGCTGGTATGAACACAAAGATGATTTCAATATTCTGTTCATAAGGTATGAAGATTTGAAGAAGGTAAGATAACAGGACTGTTTTAATAATTATTTCTTTTAAACCCTTTCATCTCTTAGTTTCAGAAAAACATATTCCCCTAGTTCTCTCCATACATAACTATTATTCCATTGTTATTTGGGGAAATGTTCTAATTTCCCATCTTTCCTATATTTACTGGTCTCCCTAAGAACTCTCTTCTCATTTTTTGTGATTCATTATTGAATAATCATCTATAGCAATAAAGGCATTCTCAAATATCTAGAGTACCAATCTCATACATTTGTTATCAATATCTTAATTGTAGAAATTATTGTGATGTGTTCTGGTATTTCCATACATACACACATTGTACATTGATTATGTCTACCCAGCCTTATTCCATTTCTCTACTCTTTGTACTTCCCTACCTCCTGTCAATCTCTATTCTATTTTCAGTGTCCACATATGAGAGAAAACATGTGATACTTGTCTTTCTGTGTCTAGACTATTTTACTTAACATAATTTCCTCCAGTTCCATCCATTTTTATGATAATGATAGGATATCATTTTTCTTTATGGCTGAATTATACACAGCATATTTTCTTTACCCATTTATCCATTGGTGAGCACCTTAGCTTATTGCATTTCTTAGCTATTGTGAACAGTACTGCAATAAACACTATAAAAGAATACACAAATGCCACTCTGACTTTGTTTCATTTGGTATATCCTTGAAGTGGGTACCTGGATCATGTAGTACATCTACTTTTAGAGTTTTTTTAATTTTTGAGGAAACACAAGACTGTTTTCCAGTAGATGCACTTAGTAAAGTGAATAAAAGAGCACTGAGGCAAGAAGCCACTAGTAAGATATGGATAATCATTGCCACACATGAGAGAATGCCCTGTGATGCAAATTCTTTTGTTTTTAAAGAAAATCTGGAAATAGCTCTTATGTGAAATCATGGACTACTTACATGCTGGAAAATAATTTAAAGCTGCCTTAAGGCATTATGTAACTCAAACAAATCTCAGTTGAAGCTCACTATTCGTGATCTCTGATTGGTATGTTGACTCAGTAATATATAATCTATCCATTCACTTACTTAAAAATTAGTGAACCTGGATTAGTAATGAAATCTCCTTCTTGTATATTAAAAAAAAATAGTGAGTGATTGCTGTGTGGCAATTACTGAATCGTGAATAAAAGAGGATTGAATCTTCTAGCAGTGAGATTTTAAGCTAACAGGGAAGATAGGTATTCACCAAGCAAGAATATATAATTTGAAACTCGTATGTGTCATTAATAAGGAACGTCCAACTATAATGTTAATATATATATTTATTAAGGGTATCTGATATAATGAAAAGTGGTAGGATTTTTTTTCTGAAAGAGAGAACAAGGAAATCACAAGGTAATAAACATGAGCTTACAGAAAAAAGAGAGGTTGAAAAGAACTAGTAGCTAAGAAAAGAGGATGCACCCATTATCTGAAAAATAAAGTATATGAGCCCAATTAAGAACTAAGCGAAGAACTTAAAGACAAGAATGGGTGCATTAATGATTGACATAGAGGGGTTTTGTAGATGACAGATTAGACGCAGTTTGTAGGCTATGTTAATGGTGGTGATTTCTTTAATCCTGAAAGTAGTAAGGAGCCCTTCAATAGTTATACCAAAAAGCAAGCCGAGCATGGTGGCGCACGCTTGTAATCCCAGCATTTGGGAGGCTGAGACCGGAGGATCAGGGTTCGAGGCCAGCCTCAGCTACCTAGTGAGGCACTCTGCAACTTAGTGAGACTTGGTTTCAAAATAAAGAATAAAAAATAGGGCTGGGGGTATAGCTCAGAGGTAGAATGCCCCTGAGTTCAATCCCCGGTACCGAAAAAAAAAAAAATAGTTATACCAAAAAGCAAACAACAAATGCTGGTGAAGATGTGGAGAAATAGGAACCCTAATACATTGTTGGTGGGATTACAGACTAGTGCAACCACTTTGGAAAACAGTATGGAGGATTCTCAGATGCATGGGAATTAACCTACCATATGATCCAGCAATACCACTTCTGGGTATCTATCCAAAAGAATGGAAACCAAACCATCAGACCAATGCATGTTTATCTATGTTTATAGCTGCACAATTCACAATTGCCAAACTATAGAACCAACCAAGATGTCCATCAACAGATGAATGGATTACAAGACTATGGGATATAACAATGGAATTTTACTCAGCCATAAAGAAGAACAAAATCATGCCATTTGCAAGGAAGTGGGTGAATCTGGAAAACATTGTGTTAAATGAGTTTAGTCTGTCACAAAAAGTTAAAAATCATATACTCTCCCTAATACGTGGAAGGTAGGGAGAAAGTGGGTCATAAGAGGGACTCCAGACAATGATGGAGAAACCTTAGATGAGTAAAGAAGATGACTACTTAACTAAAGGTGATTGGGAGTGAGGGAAACACCCTAATGCACATGATGCCCTTTCACACAAATATCAAAGTCAATCACTAAACTGAATTTGAGAAGGAAGGAGGGGGAGGGAATAGGGCAGGAATTTAGAAAGGGTTAAATGAATGTGTGAATATATGCCTTTACTAACTTGTACCTGATAGCAATGGAAGAGAATTAATAATTTTGGAATATTATTCCTGCTCATTTTTGAGAAGAAAAAATAGTGAACCTTAGAAGACCAGACTAGTTTGAGACCCATGTGTTCATTCACTTAATATCAACTGTGCCTTGGATTGGAATGGTGTTGATGGCAATAGAGAGAATACAGAGTTTTGAGACATAGGATGTAAAAGGGAAAGTGATTTTGCTGAAGAGAAATGAAAAAGAGAGAGGTGTCAAGGAATTTTTCTATATTTCTAGATGGTACATCTATATAGACTCTAGTGAAGGTACTGAGGGAACCCTGAAAAAAGTTAGAGAGATCAAATATGATGTTGCATTTTTTTGGTACTGGGGATGGAACCTAAGAACATTCTACTTCTGAGTTCTTTTATTCTTTCATTTTGAAACAGGTTTTCACTAAATTGTTTCACTAAATTGTTGAGGTGAGTCACAAACAAGCAATCCTCCTGTCTCAGCCTCCCAAGTATTGGGATTACAAGCATGTGCCATCACAACCAGCTATGCTGCTGCTTTTGACATATGATGTTTAAGATGAGTTAGAAATATTCAAATAAATAAACTGAGATATAAATGGAAAATACAAATCTAAAGCTCAAAAAAGAGTTCTGTCTGAAGATATTAATGACATTATTCTATGCAGCATCAACATAAAGAATTTAGCTGAAAGAATGAATGTAGATAAAATTTATTGGAGGAAACATGGAGGAAGGAACTAAAAGGAAGGCAGAAGGATGGGGAGGGAATAAAGTAAGGGAAACTAGAGCCAATTACTGAGGGAACTTGACTAACATGGATAGTTCGCACTGAGAGGTACAGAGGGACAAGCCCTCCAAAGAATCAAAGAGGAGCAATCAGAGAGGGAGAAAGAAAACATGGAGTGCATGACACTACAGAAACCAAATGGGTACGTCATGAAAGATCCTTAAGATCTTTTAGAAATCTTTAAAGCAGCCAAGTAATCAAGTGGAAATGAGAGTTTAAAACATCCATTGAGTTTAGTGACATGACTGTACAAGATTAGAGTCGGTTGAAAATAAATTGGGAATCCCAAATACACATCACTGTCCCAGTACACATAACTGCAACAGTCTTCCTCATATTTATTTTATATTTAATATTTGAACTTTGACCCACTTGTGTCCACAAGATAATTTGTCATGTCTGTTGCAAAAGTTGTTTCTCCTCTTATGAATTTCACATTAATCAAGGTGGCCTACACCTAAGACTAAACCTCATACTTAATATTTATATCACTCTTCTGTCCTCATTTAATGGAGCAGGCCAGCTACAGCCTCAGTTTCCCTATTCTGCAGTCCACACTGGAAGCTGAAACACAAAAGACACACACACAGACACAGACACAGACACAGACCTCGCGAGGGGACCAATGTTCAACTTTATTAAGCAGCTTCACAAATATATAGGCTGAAGCCAGACCTTGAGTACATGCACAATATTCATTATCTCACAGACCCTAAAATCCAGGTGGCACCACATTAATCAAGCTTTGAAGAAACATTTGTTACTTACACCTTATCTTAGACCCCTTGACAGGGGAAGACAGACAACACAGGTCATAAACCTTCAAATATTAGGATTCCTGGGAAGTTACAAATTTGTTACCCTCAGGGTTGTATTATGCGCAACAGGCACTGGCTGAGTTTTAATTGCTCAAACAGCCTTGACAGTAAGCAGTCATCTTAGCTTTTTGAGTCTTTTGAATTTAGCAAAAGTTTTCTTCGCTTCCCACAATTTAATCCATAAATCAATAGCTCATGTTAAGCTGGGCATGGTGGCGCACACTTGTGAAATCCTAGCATTTGGGAGGCTGAGACAGGATGATACGGGTTCTCAGACAGCCTCAGCTACTTAATGAGGTACTCCACAACTTAGGGAGAGTCTGTTTCAAAATAAAGAATTAAAAAAAAATAGGGCTGGGGGTATAGCTCAGAGGTAGAATGCCCCTGAGTTCAACCCCAGTACTGCAATAAATAAATAAATAAATAAATAAATAAATAAATAAATAAATAAATAAATAAATAAAATAACTCATGTTAATTTTATCTCTGTATCTGTTGTGCAAATTACAGGTTTATCTCAATTTGTGTTGGCTGCTCCATAGACCAGGTTACCAACATCTCTTGCGTACTTACTAGGGCTGCCTTCCTACCAGGTCAACTTGCTTCCAATCTCACTCGTTTAGTTTATTCTCCATTTTTCAACTGAATTATCACCTCAAGATACAAATCTGATTCCATTCCTGTTCCCCATAAGAATGTGCTCACACAAAAACATTCATGAACAATGAATTTTACTGGAAATGTGGACAAATCAGTGACAGTAAACTATACCAACCTCTTGAACATCCATTTCTGCTTCATCTTCAGCATGCTGTCCCTTGATAAAACCTTCCACCAAATATCTCATATGTCTTACTTTCCAAGTATCCCATTGTTTATATATTTTGATCCAACTACTATATGACTCTGCAAATATTTTTTTTACCATATTGTAGAGAAAGAATCTTCTTCAAACTTGCCTGCAGAAGATATACCTTTATCACTTGATTTTTCTCAGTTTTTCTCTTTCTAGATAAGGATTCCAATGGTGTCAAACAATTAAATATCTATCAAAGTTCGAATAAATTTTGGAATCTTCCCTTGCCTGCTGCTCTTCTTGGAAAAGTCTTAGTAATTTTATAAAATATTGTTCACGCCTACTTCTCCAGCTAAAATCCCATCAGGACATCCAAAGCCAGTGCACTTTATGTCAGAGGATTTTGCCCATTTCTCACTGACTTAAAAGTGATATTCCTAGGACCATAGGGACTATGTAGAATCTTGGTCCACTTTCTGGACCCAAGTGTCTGGCAGTTTATAGGCAGAATGGAGGCAATTATATGTATTATATTTAAAGATTCCAATTTAATTAGTGGAACTTTCAAATAAAAGCAAAGAGGCAAATATCATAAAATGAACATGGAGATTACCATTGGGAGAAGGTCAGGTGTGTGATGAGGAATGGGTGGGTCTTGTGGGGTTCTGGAAAACTTGGGTTGTTCACTTTATCGCCATTCATGTTGGAATCATAATTGTTCATTTCCTAATAGTTCATTAAGCTGCACATTTGTTTAATGGCTTTTCCATATGTGTGTTTTATTTTAAAATGTAGAAAAGTCTGAAAATATTTTAATTTATTTTAAAAGAAATGCTCTATTGTGTGGCATATTCTTTGAAGAAAATCTGGCAGGAGAGATTTAATTTTTCCTGTCCTGTGATCCCTTCCTTAATCTATTATAACTATTATATCTTAATCTATTATAACTATTATATCCCTTCCTTAATTTATTATAACTAGCTGGAACCTTCAGTAAAGAAATTGATACTTTATGCCTCAGCCTTTTTTTATTTTTAAACAGGATTTCACTAGTTTCCTGAAGGCTGAATTCAAGCCTGTGATCCTCTTGTCTTGGACTCCCAAGCCCTGGGACTAGAGGAGTGCACCACCACTCGCAGTTTCTTTCTTTATTAATTTGATTATTCATAGTACTTCAAATAAGTGAAATTATATAGCAACTGTCACTTTTTACTGTCTTATTTTACTTACCATGGTGTGTTCAAGGTTTATCTATGTTGTACAATGTGTCAGGATTTCCTTCCTTTTAAAGCTAAATAATATTACACTGTAAATATATACTGTAATTTATTTTATTTATTCATCTATATACACATACTTTAGTTCAGCCCTTTTTGTACATACCCAGAAGTGGATTTGCTGGTTTGTATGGTAATTCTACCTTTCTTATAGGGGTCACTATGCTATTTATATTGGATTTATACTATCTTACATTTCTTCCAGAAGTTCATAAAAATTCCAATTTCTTTGTCCTTGCCACTTGTTCTTTTCTGTTGTTTTTATCTATAGCCATTTAATGAGAATAAAGAGGTATCTCACTGTGGTTGATTTGCATTTCCCTAACCATTAGTAATATTGAGCATCTTTTCATGTGCTTACTAGACATTTGTACATCTATTTTGGAGAAATTTCTATGTCAATCTTTGGCTAGTTCTTTAATTTGATTGATTTTGTTCTTGTTGATTTGTAGGAGTTCTTTACGTACTCTGCAGAGCAATACTTATCAAATATTTGGTTTGTAAATACTCTCCTACTCCATAGGTTGTCTTTTCACTCTGTTGTGCACCCTGATGCACAAAAGATTCAATTTTTCTTGTAGTCTATTTTAGCTGTTTTTCTTTTGTTGCTAGTACTCTTGGTGTCACATCAAAGATACCAATGTCAAATTCAATATTGTGAAGCATTTTTCCTATGCCTTTTTCTAAAAGTGTCATAGTTTTAGCTCTTACATTAAAATCTAATTAATTTTAAGTTATTTTTTATAGATGGCTTAAAGTAAGGATTCAACTTCATTTGAAAGAATGCATTGTAGATATCCACTTTTTCCATTAATCTTTATTGTAAAGATTGTCATTTCCCCATTGAATGTTCGTGTCAACCATATCAAAAATAATTTTACCATAAATGTGAGAATTGATTTCTCAGAATTCTATTCTACTCCATGGTTTAGTTTTTCTCTATTTATTCCATTATCACACTGTTTTGATTACTATCACTTTTTAGTTAGTTGTAAAATCTTAAAGTGTGATAATGCCAAATTTAGTCTTGCATTTCAAGAATTGCTACTTAGCATCCCTTGTTATTTCACATAAATTTCATGATAGATTTTTCTATTTTTGCAAAAAAAAATGCCATTGGGATTTTTTTAGGATTGTGTTGAATCTGTGAATCATCTTGTGTAGCATCTTAAAATTACTCTTTCAGTTGATGAATGTGGGATATAATTCAATTTATTTTTCCTTTTAATTCTTTTCAAAATGTTTTGCAAGTTTCAGTAGACAAGTCTCTCACCTCTTTTATTAACCTAATTTCTAAGGTTTTTAACCCTTTAATGCAATTTTCAATGTAATTATTTTCCATTTCCTTTTAGGTTTTTTCATTATGGTGTATATGTTAAATGATTCTTCTGCAGAAATTGAAACAATCATTTCAGTTTTCTTTCATGCTACTCACGATAAATTGCATTGATTAATTTTATATGTTGAATGTTCTTTGTATCCCAGGGATAAATCCTCCTTGATCATGTTGTGTGTTTAGCTGTAGTTCATGCATCCTTAATAAGCTGGATAATTTCTCATACCCATGACTCTTTCAGGACCTCAGAAACTCAGTGCTTAAAATCAGCAGTTTTCTTGAGAAAGAACTGAGTGAAGAAGATGTTGATACTGTTGTGACACAGGCTGCATTTCAGAACATGAAGTCTGATCCACTAGCAAATTACAATGATATTATCAACAGTAGATCTTTAGCAAGAAATAACGAAGGAGGGTACATGCGCAAAGGTGATGCTCAGTGGTTTATAGTGGCAAAAGTGTTGAGGGTTCTCTTGTAATCAGTGCTTCCAATATGTCTCTGCAAGTGATAATGGCATTTGATTCTGGAGAGGATCAAACAGCCTAACTGAAAGTGAGACTGAAGGGGTACCTTGCTGACAGTAGCTTGATCAATAAATATTGTCTATTTTCTTTCTAGATTACATGACTCTACTCTTTAAAGTTTATTAGTATTCTTGTCTGAAAGCAATGAATCTGTTATACCAGGAGAACTCTAATCCCTGTTTTTGGAAGCAGACTTAATATGTGTTTTGTTGAGGATAAAGAAGTTTTCATTATTGTTTCCTCAATTGTCAGATTGCTTCATCACAAAAACTAGAGTGATATCTTATTAACCCTATCTGCTGTTACCTCAATTACTTCAAAAACTAATTGCAATCTTATTACATGCTAGGAATTGTTAACAATAAATATATTTCCATTTTAACTGATAACCTTTAAGTTCAAATCATTCAATCTTTATAATATTTAATATGCTAAACCATAATTTGACAACTTTTTAATTTCTACTTAGTTTTATAACTTACTTATAACATCAGTGTGATGAAAAACATTGATTTTATGAATAACCATATAAATATCTCCTTGAAATTGCCCTAGATATTGATTTTTAATTGCTGTTTTTTTGTTTTGTTTTTGTTTTGGTGTGTATATATGGTACTGGGGATTGAACCCAGGGCATTCTACTTCGAAGCTATACCCTCAGTACTTTTTATTTTTTATTTTGAAACAGAGTCTCTGTAAAATGCTGAGAATCTCACTAAGTTGTTGAGGCAGGTCTCAAAACTGCAATCCTCCTGGAATTACAGCCTTTTGTGCCATTTATTTTCAACTCACTCTTCATTCCTCAACTTGAGCAGACACAAGGGCAATTCTCATTCTCATAATAGTTGCTGCTTATTCAAAAAAATCAACAGTAATATTTACACAAGCATAACTGATAGCTGAAGGTGAAAAATCATTATTTTCATATAGGAATAACATAGGAATGGTTTAAAT
>PVLC010044229.1:0-12253 GCA_004027655.1 Graphiurus murinus
GGGCATGGTGGCACACGCTTGTAATCTCAGCATTTGGGAGGCTGAGACTGGAGGATCTGGGTTTGTGGCCAGCCTCAGCTACCTATTGAGGCCCTCTGCAACTTAGTGAGACCCGGTTTTAAAATAAAGAATAAAAAATAGGGCTGGGGGTATAGGTCGAAGGTAGAATGCCCCTGAGTTCAATCCCCAGTACCAAAAAAAAAAAAAAAAAAAAAAAGATGCAAAATGGTGCGCCTTCCTGGGGCCCATGCTTGCAGGAATGCAGCCTGCAGGACCCAAAGTTGCCCTGTCTGCATCAATGCGTCAACGGTGAACCTAGGCCATTACCGCGCTCTACTGTAGACTTCATAAACTGCACACTTGGGCCACGCCAAAGACAAACAAAATTTCTTCTTCAATAATAAATTAACCTTCACTTACCGTGAAGGCTTTTTTTTTTTTTTTTTTTTCGGTACTGAGGATGGAACCCAGGGGCATTCTACCTCCAAGCTACACCCCCATCCTATTTTTTATTCTTTATTTTGAAACAGGGTCTCACTAAGTTGCAGAGGGCCTCACTAAGCAGCTGAGGCTGGCCGCGAACCTGCAATCCTCCAGTCTCAGCTTCCCAAATTCTGGGATTACAAGCGTGCGCCACCATGCCCGGCTCTTTTCTACTCTTTTTAAATAACGTTTAGCTTAAAACATATTATATAGCTGTATGAAAATATTGTATCCTTATTCTATAAGGTTTTGCTGTTGTTGTTTGTCTTCTTTTCCTTTTTAAACTTTTTTTGCTAACAATTAAGATGCAGGGCAGGGATGTAGCTCAGTGGTAGAGCACTTGGCTAGCATGCATGAAGCCCCGGATTGTTTGGTTCCCAGCACTGAAGAACAGACAGACAGACAGACAGACAGACACGCATTGGCCTGGCCTACACAGGGTCAGCACGGTCTCTGTGACTATCTTAAGTTCCACATCACGTCCCCCGGAAGGCGATGACACGTACCATGCATGGAGCTCTGGTCTGTGAGAACAGGCCTTCTGGAATCCCTCCCAAAGCACCTGCCTGAGGCTGCTTTACATCAGATTTTCTTTTCTTTTTCTTTTTGTCTCTTGCCACCACTCACATTTTTTCAGGCGTGTGTGTGTGTGTGTGTGTGTGTGTGTGTGTGTGTGTATGGAAGAGGACACTCTAAAATAAAGACAAAAAGTGTCACCTGGTCACCATTCCTGAGCTGGCAATGCGTTCCTTCATTGTCTCGGTCCACTCTCAGGCGTGTGCCTTTCTTTTCTAAGACCAGCAGTGCAGTAGGTTTGTTTACACCGGCAGCACCACAGACATGCGAGTAACGTGTTTCACACAACGTTTCAACAGCCACTGGGTGACGGGGAGTTTCAGCTCTACATTCACCAGCCACCGTGTCTGTGGCCTGTGACTGACCTAAACATGTGACGCGGTGTCTGACTACATGCAGAAGTAGGCTTGCCAGGTCCTATGGGAAGTGTGTGTTTAGCTTTAGAGGAAGCTGATGAACCGTTTTTCAAAGTGTCTGTACCACTTTAGGTTCCCACCAGCAATGTGTCTACCAGTTCCTCTGCAATCTCATCAGCATGTGGTTTTGTCAGTTTTTTTTTTTTTTTTCTTGGTACTGAGGATTGAACCCAAGGGCACTCTACCACCAAGCTACACCCCCAGTCCTATTTTTTGCTGTTGTTGTACTTTATTTTGAAACAGGGTGTCACTAGGTTGTGGAGAGCCTCACTAAGTAACTGAGGCTGGTCACGAACTTGGATCCTCCGGTCTCAGCCTCCCAAGTACAGGGATTACAAGCATTCACCACCATGCCTGGCTTGTCAGTATTTTTTAAACTTTATTTTATTTTACTTGTGCTACTGGGGATTGGATTCGGGGAGTTCCATCTCTGAGCTACTCCCCTAGTCCTGTTTTATTTTGAAACAGAATCTCACTAAGTTGCTGAGGCTGGCCTTGAACCTGCAATCCTCCTGTCTCAGCCTCCCAAGCCACTGGGATTACAGGTGAGTGCCACAGTGCCTGGCTAATTTTTATATTTTTAGTAGGCAGGGTCTCACCATGTTGTCCAGGCTGGCTTCAAACTCCTGAGCTCAAGTGATCCTCCTGCCTCAGCCTGCCAAGTAGCTGGGACTATAGCACTCACCACCACCTAGGATTTTTTATTACAGCCATTCTAATAGTCATGTAGAACTCAATGTGCATTTCCTTGATAGCCAATGGCGGTATCTCTTCATGCATTTATTTGCTATTCTTTTGTCTTCTTTGGTGAAGCGTCTGTACAAATCCTTAGCCCAATTTTCAATTGGGTGGCTTGTTTTCTTGATGTTGAGTTTTGAGTGTTCTTTATATATCCTGATACAAATCACTTGTCAGATACATGGTTTGCAAATATTTTTTCCCAGTCTGTAGATTGTTTCTTCATTCTCTTGATTGTATATTTCCTTGGCAGAGCAAGTTTTAAATTTTAACAAAATTCAAGTTCATACTTTTGATATCATTTTTTTCTTTCTTTTTCTTTTTTTTTAAATGTTTGGTGGTACTAGGGATTGAACCCAGAGGCATTCTACCTCTGAGCTACACCCCCAGGCCTATTTTATTTTTTATTTCGAAACAGAGTCTCACTAAGTTGCCGCATACTGGCAATTCTCCTGTCCTAGCCTCCCAAGTACTGGGATTATAAGTGTATGCCACCACATCTGGTGCACCTCGATTTTAGTATCATTTATAAAGCTCATCACTCAACCCAAGACCAGTAAGATTTTCACATATGCTATCTTCTAACAGTTTGCTGTCTTACATTTTGCATTTTGATCTATGATCCACTGGGGGCTAATCTTTTACTATTATCATCATTATTATTATTTTGCTCATGGCTGTCCAGTTATTCCAAAGCCATTTGTTGAAAAGACTATTCTTTCCCTAATAAATCACCTTTGTATCTTTGTACATATCATATTTGTGTGGATCAAATTCTGAACATTCTATTCTGTTTTATTGATATATGTGTCCCTCTCTTTGCCAAGGTCACAATGTCTTGATTACTATTATAGCTTCATACTAAGTTTTTAAGCCAGGCAATGTGAGTCCTTCAATTTATTTATTTTTTCAAAATTGTTTTAGTTGTTCTAGTTCCTTTGTCCTTCCATGAAAGTTTGGAATCTACTTTTTAATATCTACCAGAAAAAGAATTCTGCCAGGATTCTGACTGGTATTGCAATAAATCATTAGTTCACTTTGGGAAAATTGACATCTTTGTCATGTTGAGTCTTCAATCCATGAATATGGTATATCTTTCCATTTATTTAGTGCTTCATTGATTTCTGGGAACAGCATTTTTATTTTTCAGCATAAAGATCCTACACCTCACACTTGCCTCTTCCACGACACTATCAGCCCCATACGAAAGGACCATGTCCCTGTTACCCACAACTGTGTTTACTGAACTCCCAGAGGGCCCACCCACATGCTGAAGGACCGTATAAATATCTCTGAATGAATGACAGCACTTCTGCATTTGTCATCTCATTTAATCTACTTACAATCCTTGCTGAGTAGACATTGTTCTCTTCAATTCATGAGAGAATAAAACCAAACCTTGGAAAAGAGGTATAATAAACATTACTTTAAGATGGTCTCCAAGATTCCAGTCCCCTAATATACATATCTTGTAAACCCTCTCCCTGTGAGTGTCCACGGAACTCAAAAACATGACAAGATATCACTTCTGTGGTTAGATTGTATTATACAGAAAAAGCAAAGATATTTTGTATATGCAATTAAGGTCCCTAATTAGTTGACTCTGCATTAATCACAAGGGAGATTTTTTTGGTGAGCCTGGCCTAATTGGATGCACCTTTTAAATGAGAATATAGAGAACACAGGTGAAAGAAGCAGAGAGTCAAAGCAGCAGAGACACTCTTCAATTGACCTTGAAGATGCAAATTGCCAGGATGTGGAAGGGTCACATGGCAGGGAACAGCAGTGGTCTGTAGGAGTTGAGGCTCTTAGTCCCACAACTGCAAAGAACTTGGGAGTAGACCACAGCTTCAAACGAGATCACAGCCCACCAACACTTTGATTTACACCCGATGAGACCCTTAACAGAGAGCTCAGCCTTCTGACCTACAGAAACAAGGAGATAACAAATAGGCATGGTTTTAAGCTGCTATGTTTGTAGTATGTCCGCCCCCTCAGCTTCTACAACCTTGGCTTCAACAAAACCTGGATCAAAAGTATTCAGGAAAAGAAATCATGTCTGCGCTGAACATGTACATCATTGCCATTATTCCTTAAACGATACAGGATAGCAACTGTTTAAATAGCATTTACATTGTATTTTAAGCCATCTAGAGATTATTTAAATATATATGAGTGTGTGCATGTATGTTATATGCAAATACATTTTGTATAAGGGACTTGAGTATCCACAGATTTTGAGGGGAACCAATCCCCAACACATACCAAAGGACAGCTGTCATATGTTACAAAGCAACAGAAAACTTGCTTATGTGGGGGCTTTTCCCGGGACCCAGAGTTAGTACCCACAGGCCCTAGGCTGCCAAGCTCCTGCTCTGCCCCCCGAATGTATCTTATATTTCTGTGGCCTTCTTCTTTGGGGAGCATGAGGGTTTTCATAGTTTATATCTTTTTTTTTTTTTTTTTTTTTTTTTTGCGGTACTGGGGATTGAACTCAGAGGCATTGTACCTCTGAGCTAGACCCCCAACCCAATTTTTTTCTTCTTTATTTTGAAACAGGGTCTCACTAAGTTTTGGAGGGCCTCACTAGGTAGCTGAGGCTGGCGGTGAACCCGGATGCTCAGGTCTCAGCCTCCCAAATGCTGGGATTACCAGTGTGCACCACCACGCCCGGCTTGTTTTGTTTTATTTTTCTGTTTGGATCTCATGGAATCCTCGCTCCCCAGCAATCTTATTAATGGTCTACACACAGCCCACTTTTGTTTACATTGTTTTACTGGTCAACACACCACCCTGGGCAACAGATCTTGACGACTGCCCATGTGTAACCCCTGGCCATCCTGCCCCTGCCCCATGTGTGATAACTGTTATCTTGTATTCCTCTTTCCCTGGCTTCACACTTTATGCGGTGTAATTGCATCCATACGGATTCCATAAAATTAAGGCTTTTTAGAAATGTTATAATGCCAAGTAATCTCTGGGGACTTTTTCATCTCAACTCTGTGTTGCCAAGACGCATGCGCCCCGCCCAGGTTGCACTTGGTCATTTGTTTTGACTGCTGTCTAATATTTCCCCATGTGACCGCACGGCCGCTGTTCACTCATCCCCTCTGCTGCTGCTGGCATCTGGGCGCCTTCCAGGTTCTCTCTTGTGAACAATGTGGCTCTGAACATTCTCATTCAAGTCTCCTGGTTCAGTAGTTTACATCGCAGAGTCAAGTTCTGCCTAAATAAACCAAGGGGAAGGATTGTGTTTCTTTGTCCCAGGAGAAGTAGGCGCCGGAGGAAACTGCTGAAGAGGGGTCCGCCCTTGGCCGCACACACCCCAAACTGCTGTCCCAATAATCCATCCACTGCCCTCAGTCCCAGACCCCCAGACCTGGGGCCACAAGCCCTGGCTACGCAGCAGGGAGCATCAGGACCTGAGCAGCTCCACCTCCTCCCTGGTTTCAACGTCCTGGGCTTTTTTTTTTTTTTTTTTTTGCAGCACTGGGGATTGAACTCAGGGGCATTCTAACTCCAAGCTATACCCCCAGCCCTATTTTTTATTCTTTATTTTGAAACAGGGTCTCACTAAGTTGCGGAGTGCCTCACTAGGTAGCTGAGGCTGGCCTCGAACCCGGATCCTCCGGTCTCAGCCTCCCAAATGCTGGGATTACAAGCCTGTGCCACCACGCCCGGCTGTGCTGGGCTTTCTCTGAGACGGCTCGCTGACCACAGGGATGGCTCAGGCAGGGCTGCGGGTAGGGCTGAGGCCCCAACACGTCTCTCTGTGTACTTGGAACGCATGTTCCCGGAAAGCCCCCCTCCCTGAGACCACAGCCGGCCACGCGATGACAGTGAGTGTGGTGACAAATTGGCAAAGTGGGAAGTGAAATGAGCCCCAGGCCGGCCCCCCTGGGTCCCTGGCTGAGTCACCAACCCCTTTTGGGCCAAAGTGTAGTCACGGAGCCCAGGGGAGGTGCACACCCAGTGAGATAAGAGGTCGGACATGGGTTGGCGGGAAAGCGCGAGAGGGCAGAGAGCCCAGAAGAAAAGAACCCTGCCAGGCCTGGAGGAACAGGCGGACGGCACGGTCGCCATCAAACTGGAGGGAGCAATGCCCCCCGATCCTAGCTCAGGGCTCCCCCCAACGCCCTCGGAAGGAGTTGGCCAGCGTCGCCTGAGTAGGGTTGTCATGAGGGTCCCCGCTCCAAGACAAGGGAGCCCGTCACAGAGGGGCGGGCCTTTGCTCATGACGAAGTCCAAACTCCATTCCTGCCCTCACCAGCTCGCTCAAGGTCTCCAATCCCGTCTCCTGGTCGTAAAATGAGGACGGCAAAATGCACCCCGACGTGGCGGTCAAGAACACACTCTTCCAGCTTGGATTCTGGCTCTCCCGCTCACCAGCTGTGTGACTTTGGATGAGTTCCTTCCATCTCCTCCACTGCAAAATAGGGCTAACACGCTGCCCACCTCACGGGGTTGTTGTGAACAAAATAGGGCTAGCACGCTGCCCACCTCACGGGGTTGTTGTGAAGACGAGACCAGGTGATGTTTGTGAAGCGCTCAACACAATGCCTGGCGCATAGAAAGTGCTCAGTAAGGACGACCGGAGCACAGGCCGACGGCTTTCATTCATTTGTTCAGTTGGCTTTAGCGTGGGGTGGGCTAAGGGAGGAGTCTGCTATGCATCCGGCACTGTGGGAAAGTACAGGGGAGGAAGACAGCCCGGAAGGACTTCCAAGAAGTCACCACTTGGCGGAGGAAAAGGTGGATGGCCTAATAACTGTGACACGGGACGGGGCGCCTCTCGTGTACCGGTGGGTCGGAACCCCGGAAGGGCCCAGCCCGGTGGCTCCCCTGCAGTTTCAGCTGCCAGCGGCTTCGATCTCCCTCTCCCGTGTGGTCTCCTGCAGCCTCCCCACTCCATCTGCTCTGGCCTCCCTCACGGGGCTCCAGCAGGGGCATAGCCAGCAAGGGGTCTGTCGTCTTTTCCGATCTGGGCTTGGGAGTCACTCAGCGTCCCCTCTGCTGCATTCTATCAGTCACAAGCAAGTCCCAGACCACCCAGGGTCAGGTGAAAGGAACCAGCGCCACCGACGGGCAGGGGCAGGCCCGGTTCTAGGGCATGTAGGAGATTTTGTCATGGCACACAGACACACACACACACCCTGGACCACCCACCCCTCCCCCCGCCCTGCTGTCCCCCCAGGAGGGAGTGGGGACAACAGTCTGGGCTGGGGCTGACAGGGGTGGTGAGGCCCCAGGTGCCTGTCAACTGGGCAGGAAGAGGTGCGTACCCATGACATCCTGGGGTCAGGAGGGAGCGGGCAGCCAGGGAGACCCCTGCGGCCAGGGCTGGCAGAGGCTCCGGCCTGGGAGGAACGAGGGTGCTCCTGACCAGGTCCCTCAGCCTGCAAAACCCCAGCCTCCTCTCCCTCCCCCACCAAAAAAAGGAAGCGCTCCAAAGGTTCGTGTGTCAGCTGATGACGGACTAAAGATGACAAATTGAGGTCAAGCCCGGGGAAGGCGGCTCCCACAGCGGACAGCGGCCAGGCCATCACCGACCCCCTGACAACCATCGATAGTGGCTTGTGCCACTATCTGTGCCAGAGCTGTGGCAGGTAGTGACAGGAAGTGAGGAAAGGGAGAAGCCTGGCCGCTGCCCAGGGGACCAATGTCAGCGGGGCCCGGGCCTGGTCGTGGGGGCTGCAGGCCCAACTCGACGTTCCGCAAGCCAACCCCCCCCCAACCCAACATATCGGGCCCCCCCTCCTGCCCACACCCCTCTGGGGCAGGAGGTCACCTGGTTCCCAGACTCAGGGTGGGCTGGACCTGGATGGGAGGAGACGAGCCAGGTCCCAGCCCATCTGTATCCAGAGAGTTCCAAAAACATGCTGGAGGTAGAGGAGAAGCCGGGGGCACCACCCAGGGAGTGTGTGTGTGTGTGTGTGTGTGTGTGTGTGTGTGTGTGTGTGTGTGTTTTACTGGTGATTGAACCCAGAGGCATTCTACCTGTAAGCTATACCCTCAGACATTTTTTTCTATTTTTTTATTTTGAGACAGGGTCTTACTAAATTGCTGAAGCTGGCCTTGAACCTGTGACCCTCCTGTCTCAGCTTTCCAAGTGCCCTGATCATTTATGATCACCACCTTGCTTACCCTTCGCACCAATGGGGTCACATTGTCATTCCCACTTACCAACCCAGGACACCGAGGCTCAGGGGCCACACAGCCAGTGAATGACAAAGCTGGATTCAAACCCGTGCCCTGCAGCTCCTGGCCCAGGCTCCAAGCGCTCCTTGAGTGAAGGAGAGGACACGGGGCCATCACTGGCCTTATCTTCAAACCCCTGGGTTGAAGACACGGTCGGCCGTCCAGTTGTCCTGGATCAGACTCCTCCCTGCTGCCCCAGAAGCCCGGCTGCGACTGGGGTGGCTTCAAAGGGCCTCCCTCTCTCCAGGCTTCTTCCTGTGGGTGCCATGGCAACAAGCGCCTCACACAGCCTGGGGGGCTCTGCCTGGTCCACTCTGAGCACTCCCCCACTCCCCTGGGGCATCTAAAAGGGTCTTTTTTTTTTTTTTGCGGTATTGGGGATTGAACCCAGGGACATTCTACCTCCAAGCTACACCCTGAGTCCTATTTTTATTCTTTATTTTGAATCAGGTTCTCACTAAGTTGCAGAAGCCGTGAATCTGCCATCCTCCTGTCTCAGCCTCCCAAGTACTGGGATTACAAGCATCCGCCACCACGCAGGGCTAGAAGTTTCTACAGAAGGCCTGAGCTGCACGCAGCCTTCCCAGGCAGGGTCCCCAGTCCTGGCTCTGCCTTTCCTTCCTGCTCACTCGCGGGTCACACCTGGAGAGGTGCAGGAGCGTGGGACCCTTGGGTGGAGAGGAAACAGAAGCTGGGCATGTCACACACAAAGGCCCCCGCAGAATTGCAACAGGGACATGGGGGGGAGGAACCCAAAGGTCAAGGGGACACAGCACCCCTGCAGTTGGGCAGCGACCAAGTGCTGGGTCGATCCAGCTCCCCGCCCAGCACGCTGTGTCCCCAGGTCCTGGCTGTAGGCTAACTAGGACTGGATCCCACAGTGCTAGGGGAGGGAAGCCGGATTATCTCGGAGCCTGTGTCTGGGGTGGCATCCACGGGAGGGGTCACAGGCTCCTACCCCTCTGCAGGAGGCCGAGACAGCAGTCTGTGAGTCTGTGCTACAGGCTGGAAGGGCTGGAAGGGGGAGGTCAGTCTCTGCCTCCCTCTGGGAATCACACCCAGAGGCTGGCCGGGCCCACCCGCCACCCCTGTGGGAGAGGGGTGCAAGCACTCATTCCTCTGAGGGCTGCCCCAAGGCGCAGCCTCAGGCGCCAGGGCTGGAGGGTGGCCAGCGGGACAAACCCCAGGGCGAGACTGGGGGCTTCTGTCCAGGGGGCAGCGCCCCGGAGCTGGGCTTTACCGCGGCACTCTTGGGGGTTGGGGGCTTCCTCCCGCAGGCCCTGTGCCCTCTCACCCACCCTGTCCCCTCCCCCGCCAAGACTTAGATTCTTTGGAGTGGCTGCCTCTGTCTTCAACCCCAGACTTGGCCCTTAGCCGCTTCTAGTGGGGGCCTCCTGAGAGGTGGAGGCTGCCTGGGCTTTGGGCTCCGATGCGGGCAGTGGGCTTGGGGACTGATCTCAGGAAGGCAGGAGGGACAAGGATGAGGAAAGAATGGACAGGGTCCAGCCAAGGCAAGGCTGGGTCACCAAGTTGCTCCTCCTCCGCCATGGGTGACTGGCGCTGACCCCCTCAGGCCTTAGTGATTGATTGATTGATTGATTGATTGATTGATTGATTTGGTGGTCCCGGGGATGAAACCCAGGGGCATTCTACCTCCAAGCCATACCCCCAACCCTATTTTATTTTTTATTTTGAAACAGGGTCTCACCAAGTTGCTAAGGGCCTCCCTCAGTTGCTGAGGCTGGCCTTAATCCTGCAATCCTCCTGTCACAGCCTCCCGAGCCATATGAAATGTCTCGAAACTATCTCCCCAGGAGGGCAAAAGTTTATCTGTTGGCTCCTGCACACACCCCTCCCCCAGTTAGACAGAGGTGACCCCGTGGACCTCACCACTGGGGTGTACACACCAGAATGCTAAGTACTTCCACAGCCCAACAAAGAACATGAGGGAGGCTCTGACAGGAGACGGACACCATCTCGATACACCTTGGCAGAGCCCAGAGAGCTGGCTGCCACCAGAGGGGCAGTGGCACCGAGGAATTTGGGCCCCGCTACGCAGGACAGGTCCCCCGCCAGCCCCCAGCAGGACAGGAGCATCTTGCAGCTTTCCAGAGTATGAGAAATATTTCCCCAGCCTCAGAGGAAGCTCAGAGCTTGGACATCAGTGTGGAAATGGGCAAATCCGAGGACGCAGCAGGCCTTCCAAGCCATGCTCTGCTTTGTCCAGCTCGAGGACCAGCCTGGCTTCGCTCCCCGAGAGCTTTCCTAACCGGGGGGCTGGGGCCGGAAGGAAACCAAGCCAGCTCTGCCTGCCTGGAAGGGCAGCCAGACCCCTCCTCACAGCCGCCGCCCCAGCTCCCCGGCCAGGCCTCGCCTGCGCCTTCATTTCCTGCCCGCCAGCCGCACGCCAGCTCTCAAGAGGCTCATTTGGGCTCCTCTCCTTCTCCCCACTCAGTGTCCCCGTGCTTCCTGGGCCGCACCCTGGTGCCCGGCAGCCCACCCACCCCCGGACATTGGCACCGGCTTCCCGGCCTCCCGTTGTCTGGCTCCTTCCGAGCCTGTTTGGGGCTCAGCCCAGATCAGCAATTATAAGTACACACTCCTCCTTCTCACGCAGACAAGGTAGCCATTGTCCCGCTGCAGGAGGGAGGGCCATCGGTGTCCATGCTATGACACAGGAGCGATGTTGACCCGGGGTTGTCAGCACTGCTGGACACACACCTCATGTGGGCCCACAGAGCAGGCATGCAAGACCCAGGATGGACATGCAGGCCGCAGCCACCGCTCGAGGGTCCTCCCTCCGCACCCCTGGGGCGGGTGCCAGGACCTCATAGAGTTTGGATGTGAGGCTGGTTGGATCCACAGGTGGAGAGGCCACAGATATGAGGGTAGACAGCACGGTCCTCTCTCCTCTCTGCTCGGGTCCTCAAAAGCTCCCGCCATCCCTCATCCCACCTCCTGGCGAATCCTCCCAACTACCCGCCAGGGTGGGCATCGTGATTCCTGCTAGACAGAATCGGGCAGAGAGGCCAGAGGGGATCTTGAGCTCACCCAAGAAAGAGAGGAAGAAGGGCACCCGAGGGGGCGCTGGTGGGGGGGGGGGTGTTGCCCAGAATCCCAGCACAGCAGAGCCCAGAGAGCAGACCAGAGGAAGGTTCTAGTTCTCCTCATGGGAGAGGGGTCACATGGAGGATCCCCCATGGAGCTGGGGCCTGGGGCTTGGGGTAGGCCTGAGGGAGTGGGCAGAACATGATCATGAGCTATAAACACCCTCTCTTCTGCCGGAGGAGGGGTACCTTCTCAGGGGCACAGCTAACCGTTGCAGCCAAGGCACGGGGACAGCCCTTGTGGGTTCCCAAACGGGGAAGGGAGTCAAGGGTGGACCACCTGCGTGGAACAGCCCAGAAGCCCCCAGGAGGACCCACCAGAACTGTGTCCTCAGACACCAGCGTGACCCGGGGTGGGCCTTCATGTCCCTCCCACAGCAGCCTAAGGACGGTGGTTCTAGAAATCGTGCAACTGAGATCCTAGGGGTCAAAAGGGACCTCTAGGGTCATGTATGTCACCACACAGGCTCTGGACAAACACTTCCCTTGCCCTGAGGACTTGGGGTCATGAGTGAGGAAACGCCCAGGCCCGTCCCCAGAGCGGCCAGGGTGGACATGGCACCCCGGTGTCCCTGCCCCCTCAGACTGCACAGCGCAAGGGACCAGAACCAGGCCACTGACCTCTGCAAGGGGTCAGATAGGCATTGTCCTCGCCAGTGCGGAGGGCACGTCACCTTCTCTGTCCTCTGAGGAGGCCGAGCGTGAGGCCGTTCCGGAGCAAACACAGGCACCCCC
>PVLC010044230.1:0-12666 GCA_004027655.1 Graphiurus murinus
AAAAAAAAAAGCTTATAGTTTTTTAGTTCTATTCTTTTGAGAAGAGTAACAAGTAAATGATTAGTGATAATATTCATTAATATTAATCATAATTAATTATGTAATCTCTAGATTGTTATTTCCAACCTATTTTAATGCATTCATGTCAATTTCATTGAAATATTCACAGAATTGGAAATTGGGACTTAATGGGTCAATAGAATTGCATGCCTTTCATTCAGGTTGGGCCATGGAGGCTGCAGGTGTGAACACATTAATGTATTTCCAAGAAGACTAAAGCAGGAATGTGTGAAGCTTCACAAACAGTGTTCTCTTCACTTTCTGCTGCCCACAGTTGCCCTTCATGGCTGTACTTTGTTGTTACTTATATTTTGGTTACTTTTACACATATTTGTCATCATGCTTTATTAATATAATAAATATTATACATTTTGCATAACCAAGCAAAAACTTTTCCAACTTTTGGAGGTAAGAATAATGGCTACGTATCACATTAGAACAATGTATGTTACTTTTCATTTTTCAACTTCTGCCCCAAGTCCCTTGGTTTTAGTTTCTGATGAGAAATACCAGTATGTAATGAACGAATCTGCTGCTACTTTTATCACTGTGTTGGAGTAATTTTTTTAAGCAGGTCAGTCATATTATTTTCTTTAACTCTCACAATAATCCCACCAATTTAAGTATCGTTGTTACCCCGCGCATCCCATTTCACATATTAAGAAACTCAGTTTCAGAGGGATGGTCACTTCTTAAAGGTTAAGTACTGGTCAAAAGCATAGTTTAGGTTTGCACTCAGTCCTCATCCCAAAAATAATCTTTTAAGCAAATTCTATTGCCACATAGAGTTTTATATAGGGACAAAATTCTAAAATGTAGCTGGAGCCAGGAAATACAGCCTGGGATACATGTGATCTCTGCCCTTTCCTGTGTCCTTGAACTCCTTTTGGCTGTATGTTTTCTCAGCACTGGTCACCTTCCCCTCTTTATTTTTTTATTTTTTATTTTTTATTTTTGGTAGACAAAGAGAAGTATTTTATTTTGTTTTGTTACACCTTTTGTCTCTGAAATAGATTTGAGTTCATAATTTGTCAAGCAGGTAAAATAAATAAATAAATAATTAATTAATTCTGCATGGAAAAAAAAGAAAAAGAAAAGATTATTGTTTATAGAAACTTGTTTTGTGTTCTGAAACTTTTTTTGTAACCTTCCCCTCTTTAGTTAAGTGGAGAAAAACATGCAGTGTCTTGATTCCCCTGGGCATCATGACTCAGACTACTACTCTCCAGCCGTAGCTCCTTCTCTGGCCACTTGACCTTGGGGACATCACTAAAGCTCTCTGTACCTCACTTACTCAGCTGTGCACTAGGCCTATGGAAAACTTAAAACCACTTCTTACATTTGTCAGGAGAGCTAAGTTAGAAAATCCATGTAAAAACACCAAGCACATGTGTCTGCCATGGAGTACACATTCATTCAATATTAACTCTTAGAGTCAAACCAATAAACTGTCATGAAGAAATAATAAATGCTATTTTTATTCACTAGGAATATTATATGGTAGTATGTGCCACTGGAAGTGTTTTCCCTAATAGTTAATAAATGACAACACCTTTAAAACAAGTATTTACTATGTATTCCAAATGTTTCTTTCCATTTAATGTTTCCATTTATTTGCAACATTTCTTAAGGCGTATCTGGCTGACTATTCCCATCAAAACAACACCCCCTGCAAGTCTCTTCTCCCAATTATTTCTGGATTTCCTCCTCCTCCCCATAAGGAATGTCTTTCCCCTCTTCTTTCTCCTGGTCTTTCTTCTAACATCTGATATGGAGGAGGCAGATATCCTGGATTAGGATAGTGATGTGTGTCTTGCTTATGGTATCTCTGTGAAAAGGAATAGGGCTTTTGTTTACCTATTTTGCTTTTTTTGTATTAAAATATAAGTAAAATTTACCATCTTACTCATTTTAAGAATACAGTTCAATGGTATTAAGTACATTCATAATGTTGCTCATTTATCACCAACATCCATCTCCATAGCTCTTTTAATCCATGAAACTGAAACTTTGTACCCTTTAAACAATAACTCCCCACCCTATCTCTGGTAACCACCATTCTACTGTTTGTGTGATTTTGATTACTCCAAGTTCTTCATAGAAGTGGAATCATGCAGTTTATATTCCTGTGACTGGCTTATTTCAGTTACATAATGTCTTCAAGATTCATCCATATTGCAACATATGTAGGATCTCCTTTCTGTTTAAGGCTGAGTAATATTTTACTTGGCCATTCATACATTCATGGATACTTGGGTCACTTTCACATTTTAACTGTTGTGAATTTTGTTGCTATCAACATGATCATGCAGATATTTCTTGAGACCGCATGCAAATCTTTTGGTATATACCCAGAAGTAGAACTGCCGGATCATATGATAACTCTGGTTTTAACTTTTTAAGGAACCACTCTACTGCTTTCATATTGGCTATACTATTTTATATTCTCACAAACAATGCAGAAGCATCACCAATATTTTGTAATTTTCTTTTTTTTTTAATGCCATCTTAATGGGTGTAAAGTAGTATAGCTTCTTTGTTTTCTTTTTTTTAAATTAATTAATTTATTTTTTTCAGCATGGGTTTTTAATACATTTCTTGAGTACAACAGGGTTACATAGATATTTATGACATGTCAATCATTGTCAGATCACAAATAGCACCACTTCTTCGTTTTACACGTATAGCCCACATTCTTAACATAGCCTGGTAAAGCAAACTTTCTCGAGTCATAAAACCATACTCCTTTAGGGTCATATCTTTACTTTCCAAGAAGTAGGAGATTAGTGATGCTGAGCATCTTTTCATGTTCTTAATGGCCATTTATGCATCTTCTTTAGAGAAATGTCTCTTTTAAGTCTTTTTGATATTTTTTGAATCAGATTACTGGTTGTATTTTGTTGATTTCAGGAGTTCTCTGAATATCAGGCTTTAAGTTTTGATGCCACTAATGACACTCCATGTTACATTTGAAAATACAGTACCTGTGATGTTGGCTTATGTTTAATAATCTAAAGTTATTAAGTTTTATCTGTAATTTTACAGCACCATCATGCTCAGATTTAGGCATGAGCGTATGAACCAAGGCCAAAGATGTGTGTCAAAGTGGTAAGGGGAACCACCTGCCCTTAGCCTTGGCCCCTGTTCTCCTGGGTGTTATCTCTATTCTCTCATCCCATGAGGGTCCACCCCACTGATCCAGGCCACATCCAAGTCACCTGAATTCTAGCATGATTATTACTTAGATTCTTAAGATTATACTCTTGAAATTTCTTCTTCCTTTCCTCCCCTAATTAAATACCTCAAAGAAATAGAAATTCTCCCAACATTAAAAAAACTTACAAGTCCGTGCATTTCCATATTATGACTATACATTGAGAAAACTATCTTGATATATTTTACATTTGCATTTTAATAATCTGAACTATATTTTTTAAAATATTCTTTTATTGGTACATTGTAGTATCATATCCTAATGTAGTTTCATACTGGTAAGGTAGGGACATGCATGCACATAGCACTGGGTGAGCTTCCCCCCAGGTCCTTCCCCACTCCCTGCTTCCCCGTACATGATACTGAGATTGGCATTGGTGATTTCACACTTGAACATGTCAGTGGAAGTGTTTCCTTCACTAATTCTCCCTCTCCTAGACCCCTTCTGTGACTCCACTGGAGTTTCTCCTTCATTATCTAAGGTCTTTCTTGTATCCTGATTACTTCCTAGCTTCTACATATGAGAGAAAACATATGACCCCTCTGTTGCTGTGACTAGCCAGTCTCAATGTTCTCCAGATCTATCCATTTTCCTGCAAATGACATAATTTTGTTCTTTATTGCTGAATAGTGGCCCATTGTGTGTATATCCCAAAGTTTTGTAATCCATACATCTGGCGATGGACACCTAGATTGTGAATCATATTATTCCTTTGGATTTTCATTTTGTGAATGAGATAAGGTAGTTATTAAATCTTAAGTCTTAGAAAGTTCATAGTTTTCCCAAAACTGAGTGAGCCAATTTGGAGCAAAATCGGGAGTGGAATTCAGGTCTTCTGGCTCTACTTTATCCCCACAATTTGCATTATTCTACTGGGACATCATTAGGAGAAATGTCAGGTGACCACCATTGCCTTTTCTTCTTAGAACACAAAGCTCACTTGTTTGAGTGTTTCAGTGACATTCTCTGCAACATCTATAAAAGGGTAAGTTTCATTTTTATCCACAGGCTGTTTGATTTAGATGTTATACAAATTAGTATCAAATGGCAGAAGCTATGCTATACATATACTTTAGAAGTTTTTCTTTGTTCAAAACTAAAACATTGGATACAGCACTGAAATGTCCCTCATTAAAAGACATTCTGTAAGAGTGACTAGTTGGAAGGTTATATATTTTGGTATGCTGTGTGGTTCTTGCATAATGTCTCTACCAGATCTGACAGAGATTCCCCAAGGCACAAAGACTTTGGCAAATGTTATTGAATGTAAGTGATAATAAAACTGTGCAGGAGGGATTCTTCATCAGGTGTACCAAGAATATTCTCTTTAGCATGTCAGCACTTTGTGCCATGGAATATGATTTCCCCTGTCAGTCTTTTTCTGTTGTAGTCTCAGGGGTCTTTTGACAGTGTTTGCTGGGTTATGGAGGAGTTCCACAAGGTGGCCTATTACTGAGGATCATAAGCACTGTGCTACATTCTTTTCATCCAATGTCTGAAATGGTTGAGTCAGCCAGTTGGCCAGGTAACTAAGCCATCTTTCACACAATATTTAAACTCAGAACATATAGAGAGCATTTGCATTTGAATGGGGGAAACAGGCTGGCAGATAAATTGGAAAATCTTTATATTTGCATTTTTCTCAGAAAGAATTCAATGTGTGACAGAACTTGGAAACCACTCCCCCCTTCCAGTTGACGTCTTCATCCTGTGTTTAAACTTCCTCAGTGCTGAGACTTATGATGAAAAAATACAGCCATTTTTCTCACAAAAACAAAATACCTCACTGCAAGGCAAAAGCTGTTCTTTTAAAGTTCTGTTATATGTAAATATGGCAAGTTTTAGATTTAGGTAAGCTCGTTTACTTTAAAATCATTCTCTTCATTTGGATTTCCTTTTGTAAGATATCCCAAAGAACATTTATATTATAAATCTTATTCTTGAATATTTATTCTGCAGAAATTACCCTTATGCACAAATAATATTTATTTGATATTTTAAATAAAATTTAGTGATCCTTTGTGATCTTTTTTTTTTTCTTCTACACTTTAGGTTGAAATAATTATTGGGGAAGAGAGAAGTGATTTTTATTGAACTACTACTGATTTTGTTGTTGTTGCTTTTGTGTCATCAAATATATAATTCCCATGGATGCTACTAGAAAGATATTTATCAAGCCTATCTAAAAATAGAAAAGGGGAAAAAAGAAAATAAAAATCACTTTGAATGGCTAGTTGCCATTAGGACTTCTGTATTCATTTTAAAACAATGTTTACATTTTAAGTTTTTTCCTATCAAATAGATTTGATGGTTGTGTATAAGTTGTGTGAAGGAGATAATACCCTAATATTATAATATGATAATACTCCATCACAGAGTCCGTATATTTTATTTAAAAAAAAAACTTTAGAATTTGGGGAAAATTTAAATAGAAAACAAAATCAGCTATTTGAGCAATATAACATCTTTTAAAAAGGCAATTGAACTCCTAGACTCAGATGGTATAGAAGTTCAGTGGTATAGGTTGGCCTACAGCTCTAATTTTGGGTATGTGCCCTGAACATTTTATTTTAAATGATATATATTTTGGAATTATTTGCACTTGCATTTATTACTAGCCATACTCAAAAACCTTTCCTCCTAATAAAAGCAACTTATTTTTCCCCAATTTTTCAAAATTGTTCATATATTAAGTCCCTTGCATAGCTGTCAGATCATGAATGTGGTAGAATTCAAGGGAATAATATTACTGACAGTAAGTTATGAACCAGGAACCTCATCCCATTCAATGGCCAGTTTTCCTCCTCTTTGGTTGTCTTGATAATGTTTTTTTTTTAAAAAAAACTTAACAAATAAAAACACTCCAATGAATTAAGTGACCAGGTCAAACATTTTTTCTCTAGAAATGTAGCAATTCATCCTAAACACATATAAGCTATTTCATAATTAGATTCTTGTGAAGAGGCTTATAAGATTCTTCTGTAATAATAAAAAAGCATAGGTTAAAATATAAGAGTATAAGAGCTGGGCATGGTGGCTCACACTTGTAATCCCAGTACTTGGGAGGCTGAGATAGGATCACAGGTTTGAGCACAGCCTCAGCAAATAGTGAGATTCTCATCAACCTAGTGAGACCCTGTTTCCAAATAAGAAATAAAATCTGACTGGGAGAGTAGCTCGATGATAGAATGCCTGTGGGTTCAATCTCCAGTACCACACACACACACACACACACACACACACACACACACACACACAATAAATAAATAAATAAATAAATAAATAAATAAATAAAATATATGTTTATGTGTATATATATATATATATATATATATATATATATACTTGAGTCTTTATATTCATCACTTCTAATCTCTCTTCATACTTTCCTCAGCCAGTTCTTCCCCAAAATGTGTCCAGTAGACTGTACCTTTAGAATAATTGTCTAGGAAGGCAGGTCTGCCTCTAGGAATTATGAGTGATACTTTGTGTGATGGAGAGTTTATATACTTAATCATATGTTATTAATGAATGTGAGATCTTTGGATTGGGGGATATATTGCTTATCAATCACAGAAAGTCTTGGCACCAGTTCCTCAAGCTCCCGTTCTATGGAGTGATTTGATGAGGGCCAGATGCTCATCTGCACGTGGAGTGCAGCAGTGTTGTCCCCAGAACCCTGAAATTGCAAAATGTGAGGCCTCTACAGGGCAGCTGGCAGCTAAGCTTCTCGCCTCCAGAGAGAGGAAGTCTTATGCTCTGAAAGATACGCAAATGTATCTAGGGGACAGCAGGAAAGTGCCTCTAGGTTTTATTTTACAAGCAGATAGTTTCATAGGAGATACATCTCTGAGTCTCTCAGGATCAATTCACTATTTCTAATTCCCAGAACACATTTGCCATTTAATCATTCTTAATCAAAGTTGATGATATTCTTTGTTAAGAAACTTGAGATCAGACAGAAATATGAATATATTTATAGAGAATTGTTTCTCAATAAAGGATACCTAGTACATTATTATATAGTGTTATAGAAATGATTGGTAGGGCTTGAACTCCTGAACTTGAATTAACTTCAGTGGAAGTGTTTCTTTCATCAACTCGCCCCCTCCCCCCTTATCATCCCCCCTAGACACTTTCCATCACTCCACTGGGGTTTTTTCTCCTTTATGGTTGTTTTGTATAATTTACCTTACCAATAGATTCCAATTAGATTGTGTAGATGTGTAAGTAGTTACTAAGACCTTCTAAGAGCAAACTAAAGCTAGCATAACAAATATTTAAGGTCTCCATTTCAATGTGATTAGTTTTGTATCTTTGTAGTACACTTGTGATTCTGAAGTCACAAATGTTTTAGTCATATGGTAAAAGGTGCATTGTGCAAATGAATGCTAATAACGCTAACTCTTTACTTCCAGTGTCTAGAATAAGAGCCAGTTTTCCCATCCTGGAGCTATAAACATCATGGCCACTAGTAATCTCTAAATAATTCTCCAACTATTGCTAAATTTAAGATCCTTTTACTGGTTATTTTATTTCTAAAGACAGGTAAGAGAACATTAGCGAATCATTTGTTAGGCTGAAGAATATATATAGCGCATACCAATTCCGTAGGAGCAGTTTTGGACCCTTAGTTCTTTTTGACAGTTTTCTAAACTCGTTCCCAGAGTGGTTTCACTTTTTTGTCTGATTCTTTATTTACAGGAAAATGCAATGCTTGTCAGGTTTTTTCAAGGGGTAGCATGAGTCACTGTGTCTGATGTGAATGAAAAAAAATACTGTAGGAATCCAAACATACTTATGTCATTTTTATGCATTAGAAAGAAACCAGACAGCATGAATTCTCACTTTTCTTAAAGTCTTTACAGTGTCAAAGGGATGTTTGTGAAAGTGGTTGTGAGAATCATTGTTTTGAAGTGCATCCAAGTTTAGAAACCTGGCTTAAGTGTGCTATCTTGTTTCCCAGTCTGAGCTGCCTTTTTAGATTTATTCCAAGTTTTAAAGTATGTGTACCACTTTTCTTTTGTAAATATGCAATGTGTATTCTTCTTTGCCTGGAGTGAATCTCAGTTTCCACTGACCAATACAAGGACATTTCCATTTGATGTAAATGAGACTGACTGCAGATTATAGACAATGTTTGAGCTAGACTCTCATCATCTAAACTCCAAATATCATTTGTGTGTGTGTGTGTGTGTGTGTGTGTGTGTGTGTGTGTGGTACTGGGGATCGAACTCAGGGGCATTCTATTTCTGAGCAACACTCCCAGCCCTAATTTTTATTCCTTATTTTGAAACAGAGTCTTACTAAGTTGTGGAGGGCCTCACTAAGTAGCTAAGGCTGGCGGCGAACCTGCAATCCTCCTATCTCAGTCTCCCAAGTACTGGGATTACAAGTATGCACTACTACACTAGCCAAGTAAATTCTTCATAATAGAGTATTGTCTGAAACATTTGTCTCAACTTCAATTATCATGTATAGGATATAACTCATCAAAACCCTTTTATTTATTTATTTATTTATTTATTTATTTATTTATTTTATTTATTTTGTGGTACTAGGGATTGAACTCAGGGGCATTCTACCTCTGAGCTATACCCCCAATCCTATTTTTTATTCTTTATTTTGAAACCGGGTCTCATTTATGGAGTGCCTCACTAGGTAGCTGAGGCTGGCCGCAAACCCGGATCCTCCGGTCTCAGCCTCCTGAATGCTGGGATTACAAGTGTGCGCCACCACGGCTGGCAACAAAGCCCTTTTAAAGAGCCAAAAGTGTAGAAGTCAGAGGATAAATGTTACAGTTACATTTCATTCTCTTTATGTGAATATTTGCTGTTTGTTTGATTTTTCTTTGTTTCTGTTGTTGAACTGGGGGGTTGAGCCTAAGCCATTATACCTCTGAGTTACACCCCTATTCCTTTTATTAAAATTTGAAATAGGGTCTCACTAATTTGCTGAGCTGACATCCAACCTGTGATCCTCCTCTCTCAGCCTCCAAGCAAGGGAGAGCATATTATTTTTTACTTTTTGTGACTGAGTAATCTCACTTAGCATAATGTTTTCCAGTTCCATCTATTTCCCTGAAAATGACATGATTTTGTTCTTCTTTATTTATGGCTGAGTAAATTCCATTGTGTACATATCCCATAGTTTTGTAATCCATTCTTCTATTGATGGACATCTTGGCTGGTTCCATAGTTTGATAATTGTGAATTGTGTGGCATAGATATACATGTGTCAGTCTGATAGTTTGGTTTCCATTCTTTTGGGTAGATACCCAGAAGTGGTATTGCTGGATCATATGGTAGGTTCATTCCCACTTATCTGAGGGTCCTTCATACAGTTTTCCAAAGTGGTTGCACTAATTTGTAATTCCACCAACAATGTATTAGGGTTCCCACTTCTCCACACCTTCACTAGCATTTGTTTTTGTTTGTGTTTTTAATGATTACCATTCTAATTTGGGTTAGCTGAAACCTCAGGGTAGTTTTGATTTGCATCTCTCAGATTGCTAATGATGATGAACATTTCCTCATACATTTATTGGCCATTTGTATTTTTTCTTTTGTGAAGTGTCTATTTAGATCACTTGCCCATTTTTTGATTGAGTTGTTTGTTTTCGAGTAGTGAGAGTGAGTTTCTTGAGTAGTCTGTATATTCTAGATATTAGTCCTGTATTGGAGGAGTAGTTGGCAAAAATTTTCTCCCACTCTGTGGGCTCTCTGTTGAGGTTCTTGATAGTTATCTTTGTTGCACAAAAGCTCTTCAGTGTAATGCAATCCCGTGTATTGATCTTCCTTTGAGTTGCTTGTACCTTTGGGGTCTTGTTGAAAAAGTTTTTACCTGTGCCTATGTGTTGGAGTGTTGGGGCTATGTTCTCTTCAAGTAGCTGCAAGGTCTCTGGTCTGACTTCCAGGTCTTTGATCCATCTTGAATTGACTCTTGTGTAGAGGGAGAAAGTGGGGTTTATTTACTTTTTTCTGCATATGGTGAATCAGTTTTGCCAACACCGTTTGTTGAAAAGGCTATCTTTTTTCCAGTGTATGTTTTTGGCTCCTTTGTCAAAGATCAATTGGCTGTAGGTGTGTGGATTTGTTTCTGAGTCTTCTATTCTGCTCCACTGGTCTGTGTGTCTGTTTTTGTGCCAATACCATGCTGTGTTTTATTACTGTGGCTTTGTAGTAGTTTGAAGTCGGGTAGTTTGATGTCTCCTGGATGGTTCTTATTACTAAGAACTACTTTGACTCTTCTGGGCATTTTGTTGTTTCAAATGAATTTAAGGACTGATTTTTCTATATCTGGGAAGAATGATGTTGGTAATTTAATAGGTTGATCACATTGAATCTGTAGATCACTTTTGGGAAAATGGCCATTTAAATATTTATTCTGCCTATCCAAGAACTTGGAAGATCTTTCCATCTTCTAAGGTCTTCTTTGATTTATTTTTCAATGTTTTATAGTTTTCCTTATAGAGATATTTTACCTCCTTGGTTAGGTTTATTACTAAGTATTTTATTTTTCAGGGTGCTATTGTGAGTGAAATTGTTTTCTGGATTTCTTTTTCTGTGGATTTATATTTGGCATACAGGAAAGCTTCTGATTTATTGAGATTGATTTTTTATCCATACACTTTGCTAAATTTGTTGATCCGTTCTATAAGCCTTTTGGTTGAGTTTGTTGGGTCTTGTAAATATAGTATGTCATCTGCAAATAGGGATAGTTTTAGTTCTTCTCTTTCTATTTGTACTCCTTCATTTTTCTTCTCTTACCTTTTTGCTCTGACTAGTGTCTCAAGTATTGTATTGAATAGAAGTGGTGATAATGGATATCCTTGTTTTGTTCCTGTTTTTATTGGGAACTCTTGCAGTTTTTCCCCATTTAATATGTTGGCTGTGGGACTATTGTATATTGCCTTTATGATGTTACATTATGTTCCTTCTATTCCTGTTCTCTGCAATGCTTTGAGCATGAATGGCTGTTGGATTTTATCAAATGCTTTTTCAGCATCTATTGAGATGATCATGTGATTTTTTTTCTTTGGTTCTATTTATGTGATAAATTACATGTATTGTTTTTCATATGTTGAACCAGCCTTGCATCCCTGGTATGAACCAGTCTTGGTCATGGCGTATAATTTTCTTGATGTGGTTTTTAATGTGTATTGCTAGTATTTTGTTAGCACTTTTGCATCTAAGTTCATCCATGAGTTAGGCCTATAGTTTTCTTTCCTTGAGCTGTATTTATTTGGGTTTGGTATTAATGTGATGTTGGCTTCATAGAAGGTATTTGGGAGAGTCCTGTTTCTTGCTATTTTGTGGAATAGATTGAGGAGTATTGGAATTAGCTCTTTTATAAATGTTATATAAAATTCACTTTCTGGGCTTTGGTTTGATGGTAAACTCTTTATTGCTGCTTCCCTTTGATTGCTATTGGTTGATTTATATTTTCTGTATCTTCTTGATTCAATTTAGGAAGGTTGTATGTGTCTAGAAATTTGTTGATTTCTCTTTTGTTTTTTTTAGTATAGTTTTTCAAAGTAGTTTCTGATAATCCTCTAGATTTCAACACTGTCAGTGGTAATATCATCTTTGTCATCTCTTATTTTGCTAATTTGGGTTGATTCTCTCTTTCTTTTGGTTAGGATGGCTAGTGATTCATTTGTCTTGTTTATTTTTTTAAAACAGCTTTTGGTTTTGTTGATTTTCTGTATTTTTATTCTACACTTTTTTTTTTCAGTACTGGGCATTGAACCCAGGGGCATTCTACCTCAGAGCTACACCCCCAGCCCTTTTTTTTATTCTTTATTTTGAAACAGGGTCTCACTAAGTTGCAGAGGACCTCACTAAGCGGCTGAGGCTGGCTGTGAACCTGGATCCTTCAGTCTCAGCCTCCCAACTACTGGGATTACAAGCATGTATGGCTGCTCTGATTTTAGATAAAGGAACAAATAAACAAATAATCTGACATCCTGAACAGGAATTAAAAAGAAAACTTGAAAAAACTGAAGGATATGAAAGATGCAATAATTGTAGTGAAGGCACACTAGATTAAACCACATGTAAAATAGAATCTGACTCTTAGATGATGACCAATCCAAAAATGAACACACAGTATATAATTTAGAAAAAACAATTCTATACCATGAATTGGACATTTATGTGTTCTGGGCCAATTTTAAAATAGCTAACCTTTGAGTAGCAGCCGCCATCTTGTCAGCCGCCCACAGCAGCAGAAATCTGCCCAAAAGACCTGCAGAGGCCAAACCAGGTCTGTTCTTACAAACTTGCAGGGATTTTTATTTTGCTACTTGCTGACGTTGCTTGTTTTCTGGGGTTTTTTGCTTTGTTTTGTTCCGTTTTTACTCTGTTTTCACTTTGCATTGCTACAATTTA